>JAVFBZ010014025.1:0-19470 GCA_032466195.1 Katharina tunicata | reverse complement strand
ACAAACAAACAAACTGACCATGCCCCTCATCGCTCGAGAAGATTGCAGGATCCACAACCATCAAACATTTCACCAACTGAAGAAAATGGTATAGGCCTATATATAGCCTACCATACAGGAATTAACTGGCCATTTTTGTTGTTTCCTATGTTCTTCCTTTCTTTTTATTTATATGTATTACTTATGATCAAAAGTATGCTGACTGCCAAAAAGTGGGACAACATATCACATATATGCGTCCCATAGATGTTGAGAATCGCTGAAAATATAGGACTATAATTTAAAAAAAATACATGGCGCACTCCTGTGGCAGAGACTATATGAGCTAGATATTGAACAAGCAGGATATTGTCTTGATGCCGAATGGGCTTTTTTTCGGAACAGTTAACAATGTAGGGCGGAACGGGGAAATACACACCGCGTGAAACGGACCTGGTTTGCCCTGGTGATATCCCCACCATGACTGTACGTGTGTAAACATAAAGTAATCTACATCATACCCTTTACATTGTCAGGCCTCGTGCGAAAATGACACGGACATTAACCAGGCCTATATGAAACTATATAAACCTTTCTAACCTATTTTATATTCAATGCATTTGAACAGACCTACAAACCTTTCCCCCTTGTCAGCTTGGAGGATAAGGTATTTAAGTATTTAAACAGCTCGCACACTTGACACGGATCATCGGAGTCAAACTATATGACTTTTCAGAAGCAGATATTGTACGCAAAGTTTTCGCGACAAAATTGTATATATCCAGACATGGACTTGATTGTTCTTGATGCAGAGTTCTGTATATCGTTATTAGTAGCCTATATATACACTTCGTAATCCGTGTATAGAACAAGCTCTTGACATTTTCACACGTGGTGATGTCCGAAGTTAATAGACTGCTATAGTGCATAATATTAATTCGAAATTACGAAATAAAAATATTAAAGATACATTGGTCGACATAATGCGGAGCTCAGGCGATTTGTTCTTTAATTACTTCCATTATCAAAATTTCAGAACACAGGACGTCATTCGGACTTCACTCAGTAGGCCTACGAAACTATTTTTCTTTACAATAAAATATTGTATGTCGACAGTAAATAAAATGTGTTCTTAAAAATTTACCATTTTGCGTATATTTATTATGTTTGTGACAAACACACACTCGAGAAATGCATCGACAGATGCATCTCAAAAGGCCGCCAATAAGGCTCAATCTTAATTGTATACAGCCGGATGATTAACTCTATAGTTGACTCGAACTTTCTGCTCCACGCATTATATATATATGCAGCTATATAGATTTATAATTTTATTCTAAATTCAGAATTGTTGGCGTCCCATATCAGCTTTTTTTAAAATTGTTATAAGCCCTCAACTCGCTAAATTGTGCTCATTTCTTAACTATCCTGGCACGTTATTGAATGATATTGCATTATATATTAATGTAACGGCCTCTATGACATGCATGGATTCATAGAAATTTCTCGGCATATATGCATGATTGTCCCAGAGCCATTGTGTATTCCTTGGTATTCGTAGTGAAAGAAGTATTGGCCTATCTGTAATTTTCGGTATATATAAAAATCAGACATTATTAAATATAAATAGGGATATACTTCTGTCACTATACGATATTCGATTTTTCGTTTAACTAAAATATGGATTGAGCTGCCATGGTATTACGTTAGATGTTTATTGTCTACATATTGCTGAATTATGCTGTAATATTCATATGCATATGTTTGTGTGTTTGATTGAGGTATATTACCCAGACTTTGGGCTATTTCACTCATTTGACGGCGTGCCAGCCCATCGGCGTTGGAAAGCACCATAACGAACACTGGCAACACAGAAGACGCCATGTTACATTTACATGACAAAAAACAGAACACCACAACAAATCTGCTTCCTGATGCCACTTAGATCGGAGAGCACCAGAGCTCAAGTGCCTCCCACCCAACCACCCTCCATATTCACATGTGGATAAACATAATTAATATTAAGAACAATTTTAAGCTATATCGCTAATCAACAATTTTGTTGCTTTTTGTTTCATTTTTCAAAAAGCGAAGTATTAAAATCGGCATCTCAACTCTTTTCGATCTTTTATATAGTTTTATAGAATAACTGAAAAATAATTGATTTAACAATTTGTTAATTAATCTCACATGCCAATTAAAATGCACTTGGGTATATAGATATCAACGAATACATGTATTGACTATTTATCTAGGAAAGTTGACTCTTGGTGCACATCGCACTCGCTGGGTGTAACGGGAGAACGGGGAAATATGAAGTCAAGCTTAACACAAATACGGAGTCAGCGCCTCAAGTTGCCGTCACGCCTTTTAAGCGCAGACAAACACTATTTGAACAATTAAGTTTGTCGTGTACGCACCAATTTAATTCGATAATTGGAATTCTTGGCCAGATGAAATGATGTGTGACAAAAAGCGTTTGGAACTGTTTAGACATGTCGTTACAGGTACATTGTTAAAAGTAGGTATAGGGAGATTTGTTTGTTCGTGTACCACGGTTGACTGTCACTCAGATATTTACATTTAAGCTTTTATTTCATAGCGTCTTTAGTTAAAATTTCCAATAAAAATAGACCTACTCTGGTAATTGTAGATTTTTTATCCCTTTTGTCGAGGGCAGCCTGTTTTGATCCCAATTATACATTGTCAATGTATAACACAAGATGAACATTTTTTTTTTAACAGAGCAAAGCACTTATCATGCAAGGGGGGTTATATAAGCAAATATGTCGCCGTTAGTGTTGAAATGCACCTCATCCATGTCATTGAAATGCTCTTGCGTGGCGCTATACGCCAGTCAATCACGAACTGTATATTGCTTCACTCTCCATCGCAGTCTTGACCCAAATCGCCTCACAATCGGCAAAACCTTGCGTGATTTCTCGTTATTTGGATGTCATCACTTACCTCGGCGTGATAGGTGTATTAATATGTATCAAAATAGTACATTTTGTTCGCCGGAAGCCTATTTACCGCCGTAGGGACATAAACATATAAGAGCATATAGGGTAACAGAACGAATTTCGTATTGCTTTAAATGCACAATATTTAGTTTAGGAGTAGATTATGTTCTGAATGTAAAATAATTGGAAAATGTAGAATCTGCCAACATTGGCAGTTAGAACCACAGGCTGTGAAATAGTTCCAGCCAAAATGGCGATGATTGTATCACGTCCGAGATGATGTGCGCAGTACATTCGATGGATTCCGAGTGAATCGCCTCACATAACGGCCATCACCGTATATATAGTGAATCAATAGGCTGCTTAATGCAAACGTCTCCAACATTGCTATAAATCTGAATGTCATCTTCATTAAACTTGCCATTTCCCATTGGAAGGTCAGTCGGCCTTATAGGTTAACTTATTCTTTGCAGTGAGAACAATTGTGATTTTTTTTATCTTAACATAGTCATGATGTTCAATCCTTTTGTTCATGCTCTTTCTCAATTTTGGGATTTGATGACGTCAGCACTTATCAACAAACCGTATACATAAGATTAACCTTGTAATATGGAATCAAATGAATATGTACACACCACAGCGTAACTGAAATACCACTCGATCAATCAATAAACACCAACCAGCCACAATCAATCAATCAATCAATCAATCAATCAATCAATCAATCAAGCAATCAACCAATCAATCAATCAATCAACCAACCAACCAACCAATCAATCGATCAATCAATCAACACCAACCAGCCACAACCAATCAATAAATCAATCAATCAAATATAGTTGAACTTTGTCGGAAAATAAAATGCATGTGCAATTGGCAAAAACGGACAGTTTTTTAAAAACACACAAATGTTTCTGGAAAATGGCTTCGACAACAGTTACATCATTACAAGTGCTTCAACGATCATATATAGTAATCGAGACAATTCTCAGTCCACGACATCAAGGAAGTTGGCGTCGCTGTCAATGAATAGCATTATAGAGCATCTGTGTGGCTTGAGCAATCGTCGTCAGATCTTGTAATGTTGCTTTAACACGCGCATGAAATTTAATTCTGAATCAGGAGCGACAACTCTTTCTGTACAGCTAGCTCTTTTAGTTCCGCAGTAAACTGTCAGCAAATTGCGCCACCGACAATCGATGTGCTTGGTCGTGATTACCTAGATAATTAATAAACGTCAGCCACAAAAGTGAATATACGTGTCTCGCAGAGTAAATAGAGATTTGCTACCTGTCAATTCGTGACAGATATAAGAAACTTTGTTTTGTACAAGTATTGTCACTGGACGCCAATTAGCAGTGACAAAGGTTTCATGCATTTGACTTACAAAAGTTATAAAAGCACTGATAAAAGAGTGAGACAAAAGGAAAGATGGAACACGTAGACGATAACATAGCGTCACGTTCAACGGTAGCCGTGAGACACATGTACATGTTACCCAAACAAAACCTTTAGAGGTATATAGTCTCTCAGTTATTGGCCAATATACAGTTGAATAACGTTTGTTTGTTTGTTTGATTGGTGTTTAACGTCGTACTCAAAGGTATTTCATTTATATGACGACGGATTCTCCACTTCTTAATCTGCTCTACTCAATACGGCGGAAAACCAGGAGGAAACCTCATAAAAACCGCCCCCGCGACGACCTCATGTGACTCCCTCATATAGCTCAGGTCCACTGGGAGACTCAAGCCCGTGCGGTACATCGAAGGAGGATCTGCAGTCAGACGCGCTAACCACTGAGCCACGGCGGTGGCCCGCCGAATAACGTACCGGTAGAGCCATGTCATGTTTAAATAAAACATTGGATAGCTTAACAAAATGATTTAATTTCTCTTCAGCTTGGTGTCTATCTGGTCCTCGCAATACTAGTGTCAACAAATTGTTCGTTTTCGATGCAACGGAAACTCCATCGGCGTCTTGAACAGATAAACCCATTATTAGTGACAGAAGTATCTCTTCTCTTGCACGAGATATTTAAATGTTGATATTCATCGTCCTGTAAGTAACAACAATTTTGAAATATCGTACGAGAGATACTTCAGTCACTAATCCGTATAATTAAACCAAGAACTTCAAGGGAAAAAATGACCGTGGACTCGGATCCTGTTTACTTCTTGATGAAGGGAGTTTCACCTTGCCCTATATTGTTGTACAAAACACTAGATGTGAACATCTTACCTAAACGTGACCATGTTTCTGATACATAAATCATATATCTTCTTGACTTCTTGTTCGTCACCGAGTAACGTCGTTTGTTAGTCTGGTACCATGCCCCTTAACTCGTACATCGTTGCACGCTAATAACGAGTGCCACAAGGTACGACTTTATAGGGACTAGTATGTATTTATCCATATCCACAGCTGCTGTTTCTCTGGAAGTATTGCTCAAAACCCATTTAGGAAGAAATCCAATCAGACGTCAGACGAGATATTATCTTCCTTATACTTACTCTTCAGTTGACAAGGTTCGCTAACCTTAAATCTTGAGAGTTGAACAAAAAGCTTTGTTTGATTGGGGTTTGGCTTCGTGTTTAATGCTATTCACTCACTCAAACGACGGCGTCTCAGTCTAATTGGTGCATACAGGAAACCACTCTCGGCGACTCTGGCATCAAGTGGACAGTTATACATGACAATCAAAGGACATCAAAGCAAGTCGGTTTCCTGATGCTCATCCAAAGACCGCAGACAAGCGTCAAGAGAAGTGAAGCTCCGAGACATGCTGGTGGAAAGCTAGCTACAGAAATGTGCAGTGCTAAATAATTGTAATACCCGCATCAGACATGATGATACGGACACATAACGTACGCTTACCGTCGTCTTTCAATAGCTAGTTAGTTTTTATCAAAAAATTATATATGAGCTAAGATATTTTTAAATTTGGCCGACGTCTCGCTTCTCTCTATTACTATTTAAATGTTACCAATGCGAGAGGTGGACATTTTGAATACATAAAGTATCTCAAAAGTTCAAGTCTTCCAAACATAATTTGAAATCAATTTATTGGACAAGTTAAAATCGGTAAGTGCAAAATAACACATTTGATTTGTTTAGTACTGTTCTGTATAGTACAAGAGTAGTGTAACTCCGAAGAACAAAAAACTCATTTTGATCTCAATATTTCCGTGTTTTATTTTGCCATCACCAGGAGAGTGATCATCATCTCCTGATGATGGCAAAGTAAAACACCGAAATATTGAGATCAAAATGAGTTTTGCGTTCTTCGGAGTTACACTACTCTTTTACTATGAAAAACTTTCCAGTGGAAACCATGGTTACTGTTCTGGATCGTTATGTATATATGGATTACGTAGTAGACTACGCAACAGACCTCTGCATATATCTAGTGGAAGGCAAGTGACTAAGGGATCAATTGATTGGGTATTATTACTTTGGGAAATAGATCTAAGGAACAAACCAATAAGATATATAAAAACAGAGATTTTACATGAAGAAAACTAATTGCTTCCATTTTTATCTTGGCATGTGCGAAGACTTGCCTGTTCATGGGTTTCGCTAACCCAAATATCAATATAACCCAGACACGGCCACCAAGTTATTTACCCCTTTTTTGGTTATACGCGAAACAACAAATAATTATATCAACGCGAAACAGTTTTTAGGAGTTGGAAAAGGATTAAACACTCGCCTTCTGCAAATGAGAACAACTAAATACATCGTATAAACTCCTCAACATTGTGTCTGTATAGTCACATGATTGTTACCGTCTCACCCAATAAGCTGGTACATGTGACTGATTTGTACTTTTAATATCGTGCTATTATACTGTCTAATGCTATACTAATTCAGTGTATTGCCAAACAAACATGCGCTGTGTGTTTCAGCATCTCCCAGCAGGCTTATCATTCGATCCTATTGTGGGATTGGCTGGTCAAACTTTGTACCAGTCTTACTATTCTGAAATAACGCTCCAAAACGTCTGTTCGCATTTAACAATCCTGTATTATGTGCCATCGATAGGCCAGTTTTTAGTGCTGTTTGTTTGATTGGTGTTTAACGTCGTACTCAAGAGTATTTCACCTATATGACGACTTACAGGACTATACACTATATAACTTTTCGTTGCCGGTGAATGGTGGAAAACCGGGAAGAAACCTCGTAAAAACCACCCCGCGAACTCCGCAGCCACTGGAAAACTTCCCTTACATACCTAAGGTCCACAGGGGGCATCGAACCTATTCCGGGTACAGTGAAGAGGGCTCCATAGTCCAACGCTCAACCACGGAGTCACGGCGCGGCCCCGCGTTGCGTTTGAAGAAAAACTTTAAGGCTATTTCTCTCAAATGACGACGTCTCAGCCTATAATTGGTGGAGGAAACCACATTAGTTGTCTCTGATACGGAATAGAACTTCCAACGGGTTCAATGACTGGTGGGATTGCATTAAGTCTGATTTAAATTTGAGTTTTAAATAGCTTCATCGACTTCAAATTTGGGATAAATCATACCCTTCTTTTTGAAAGGACTGACGAGGCTGCTAATCAACGACACGGATATAGGACAATTGTCATGTGTTTATGTTTATTATGTTTTAACAGGATTAGAAATCCCGACCTTTAAATTACTTCTGCGTTTTGCAAATGTTAGCAACTGTTTGATTGGAAATAAAACACCGTATTTTGGTAAATATCAGAAATTATTTAAGATAAATAGGACAGACACTTCCGTTTCTATGTATGACGGCATCTGAATGCTCAATACGTCATGATATAGTACTGATAAAACAATTATGAGTTGCAACAGTGTGTCTTTTCTTTCCAGGTATTGGCTGGCTAAGTCAGAGAAGCTCTTACAATGATTATTGAGTTATTTTCTGTCGGACATCATCAAAATTTCAGGAAAACCAAACGGGCTATAATTGTATCGAGATTAAAGCCACGACTTCGATGACATACGTGATTACAATTCCCCAGATAAAAAGTTCGTAACACGGTCCAAAAAAAAAAAGAAGAAAAAAAAAAGTGCAACAGGTAAGAATATTCTTGAAATTTGTACTTTATTTCATGCAAAGGATACAAAATATTTAATTGCATTTTTGGGCAAGATTTTAAAATAACTTTGAACAATTTCAGTTCTAATAATAACAGTTCTGAATAATATCATATATTGATTTTCACTAAGTTAATTATAGACGATTTATGTCACAATCCGAGAAACCAAGAATATGAAAAAAATATTTTCAGAGGTAATGTTTAAATTACAGTTCTTAAGGGCCACGTATAATAAACAGGAAAATGTGGTAAGTTACCTTAGAGACAGTTTGATTTGTTTTATTCCATTGGGGTTTTACGCCGTACTTAAGGTTATTTCACTTATATGATCGGTGTAGGAAACCGTCGTAAACGACGCTGGCAGCATCCAAGACAGGACAAAAAATTTACATAACTTTAACAAAAAACAGGACACCACAACAAATCGGCATCCTGTGAACCTTAGCTCAAAGAGCACCAGGGCAGAGGAAACTCCCATCCAGCCACCCGAAGTGGAGGTGCTCAATATTGCCAATACAAAGTGTCAGAATCTACATTCAAAAGATAAAAAAAAAATGAACAGTTTAATACAGTTTTAACCGTAATAATGTCTTCTGTTAATGACTGTTTTACTCGCCTTTACATATCATCCTTCATTCTAAAATAAAGAATCAAATCATTCTCCCTACTGTCGAGTCTTCGGTATTCTTCTCAATCTGGAGAAAGGTACGAGCCTCTTTTAGTAAGACGTGATTTCATCGATGTTTGTCTATTTGATTGGGATTTGACGCCTGGTTTATGCTTTAATCATGCTTCACATGACTGCAAACCAGATTAATGGGTGTTGGAAACCACACTTAACCCTCACTGACAACAGACCACAGGAATTTGTATCAATAAGAGTAATTAACAGCTGATTAATCCTTAAAGAACAACTACAACGTACGTAGTAATCAATGGTTAATCAGCTGTGAATTACTCTAATTGATACAAATTCCTGTGCAGCAGATATACATTACACAAAAACACGGGAACAAAACAGGACCCCACAACAAATCGGCTGGATAAAAAGTTCCAGTCGATACCAATCCTAAGAAATACCTGGGTTGATTGATTGGTGTTTAATACTGTGCTCAAATATATTTCACTTTAATCTATGACGGGAGCGTTTTCCATTCCAATAGTAAGCAAGGATCCCAACACATGCAAACCATGTAAAGTCAAGCAAGTGTTAGTTAGCTCTGTTAGAAAGATAATGTTCCTCAGTGCTAAGCGTGACAGCATGAATGTAAAGCTAGAAATATACTGCCCTTCAAATAGCCAAAGGGTTAATGATACCCAGTTTATGGTTTAAATATGTTGTACATAATTAATAAACTACTAAATATAAACATTCACAAATTATTAAACTATACTATACTATATGATTGGAATATTGAATTAAATAAAAGTTACATGAAACTTTCTACTTAATATAAAAAAATATTAACTTATTAGCGTGGTTATTAATGAACAAACCAAAAACCAAAAACTGCCTAACATAAACATTAATTATCATTCCGTTTACACAATTTGGCATGGATATTCAATCATCAAAAAATAACTGTTCAACATAAACGAGTACAAATCAGTCTGTTTATAATTAGTAGTATTGATATCTAATAACACGAAGGAAAAAAAAAACTAGTTAGATGGACAATCACAGTAAGAATTGTAAAGCGACACGAGATTAACACCAGTAGGTTATTACTATTAACCTAGTTTAAGGACAAAAATGGGATAAATCTTTTTATCAAAGTCTCATGCACGGCTGCGGATTGATTCCAGGGCTTTATGGATTATACATATACTGTTTGTTTCATTGGGGTTATACGCTGCATTTATTTCACTCATACAAAGAGTGCCAGCCAATGGGAGCAGAAAACCGCGCTCAACGGCACTAGTAACAGGCAAAGGCAAGGTAAGAACTGAAAAGATTTTTGATTGGGGTTATACGACGTACTCAAGGTTATTTAATTTATATGAAGGCATGCCAGTCCAATCGAGGAAAGAAACCAACGTAAACAACGCTGGTAACACGCACGACAGGGCAAAACATTAACGGAACATTACCATAACAGGACACCACAACAAATCGGCATCCTGTGTCCCCTAGCTCAGAAAGCAACAGGACACAGGAGGCTCCCACCCATAAATTAGTTTGTTTGATTGGGGTTTTAGGGTATACTTAAGGTTAATTCGCTCATACAAAGTGGTGCTTGCCTAATGAGTGAAGGAAACTGCCCTCAGCGACACTGGTAACAGACAAGGATTCCATAGGACAAAAAACAACTGAACCAGGACTTTACCATAAATTGGTTTCCTGATGCCCCTTAATAGCTCAGCCTATTGATTATAATACAGGTGACCCAATATTATATAATAATAATAATAATACAGGTATTTTTGCAAGCAAAGGCTGGGCAATAAAAAAAATTAAAACATTAAAATGACGGATTTCAAAACGAAATTGTTAGATTATGAACATAAATATAACAGTAAACAATTAAATTTATTTTCTAATTCAAAACAAAAATTGAATTTCAATAAAATTCTACCAAGGTATAAAAACTTTCATGGCACAACAAGAGAAACAAAAATCAAAAAACAAAATCTGGATTAAATGAAATGATTTTAGGTGGGGATACATTTCGTATTATTAATCGTGTTATTTCATGATATGACGCCTTAAATCAAAATATAAGTGCAATTTAATTAAAATAATGAAAAAAAACAACAAAGCAAAACAATAAAAATCAAATATAAATTGTCGTAAAGTACATGCAACTAGAAATCCATTTGAAAAAATAAGCACAATTGTAAAATGAGATACAACAGAAAATAGGATTAGTCAATTTAGTCATTCATTTGTAAGCTCTGCATAGGTGGTGGCTAATTTAAATATGAATTATATGCCATTTATCTGTTTATGGTAGAAATGCTGCAAATTCAAGATAAAAGTAAAATATAAAATAACAAATATTATACACACAAATATAAGCAAGAAAACACAAAGAATAACTTATTCAGTACAGGTATAAACAGCTTTAGCATTCTTACTCAGAACAGGGTGAACGGTATCAAATTTGGACAAATAAATTTAATAACCTGATGTGAAGCCATGGAGGTGGTTTTAAAATGTAGAATAAAGATACAGTTTATTAATTTAGTATATTGACAATCTTTAAAAGGGTGGATTGGTATACAAGCTTCCAGGTGGTCATTAAATTCTCTTCAGCCAATGAAAAACATTGATGACAAATCTATTATCACACTTTAATATAGTGACTCTATATAGTGAGCATAATATTTCATATTAGATTTTTCAATTTTATTATACAAAATATTAACAGTGCATTATTATGACTGAGGAGTTTATATACTACAAAACTGTACATGAACTCATTAATTTATATCAAATCAACGAATTATAAGAAATGCTGATTAGAGTCAATTGGTTGAGAAAATAAAATTTGAAGTTAATAGTGAAGTAAAAAATAACATACTTCCGAGTTGAAAAATATAACAGTGCAAAAATGGTTACTACACCGAATAAGCTCAAATCATCAATCAGTCTCTAATTCTTTTGCCAGAAGAAAATAAATGTACGAATGCCCCTGCATAATGTATTGCGATTAATTTGTAAAAAATTAATGTCCTAGATATTTTTTTTTTGAAAAACATGAAACTGTTTTTTTCACTTCCTTGACATTCCTGGGATTAAATTTACTACCTGATATAATCATAAGCTTACCAACTGCATACAGCTGAGTTGATTGATTGGGTTTTACGCTGCACTCAGGGTTATTTCACTTAAATGACTGCATGACAGCCAGATCGATGGAGGAAACCACAATAAAACGACGCTGGCAACATACAAGACGACATAATACATTAACGGGACGAAAAATAGCACACCACAACAAATTGGCTTCCTGATGTCCCTTAGCTCAGAGAGCACCAGGGCACAGGAGGCTCCCACCCAATCACCAACATGAACAATCATTATATGGTGGATTAGAAACATGTGAGAAATAATCTTGACTGACTTTCATCAAATCTAATACAACAAATCATGTTTAAATTCAGACTTGAACAGAGTTTCAAATTAAAACACTTACCAGTTTAAAGAAATGTTCATAACATTATTTACCTGAACTTAATTTTGTGAATATTAATTCATAATACAATTTAAAATACCATGTACCAGCTATAATACATCTTTTAGCTAATCTATGATGTATAGAATTTTTTTTCTTCTAGTAATGGGATTTTAATTATATGTAATTAATTAATAAAAAATAAACATCAATATTATTCTTCGATTAGCACTCAAGTTATATGAACCCGACTTTTATCCCAATTCAGATTTCAATACTAACTTATTTATTTATGGCTTTGATTTGCCTTAATTTCATACTCAAGGGCATTCTACTTATATTACTGGGTTGTTTGTGTCTGGTGGAAAACCGAGAAAACACCATTCAAAAAGCATTCAGTGATCTCCACTGCAACCAATTTCAACTTGAAATAAATTTAACTATTATAGGAACTGACTGATCAATTTTGACCAGACAATACTTTTATGTTGAGTATTACATTTGATGAAAGCAAACCCTACTAAGAAACATTTTTATACTTATCAACTTATAAAGGCAAGCAAAGTTAACTTTTGTCATAAGTTTGTTGTACGATCATCTGAGTTCAGCATCTGGCTGGAGGTCATTGGTGAAAAATCATCAGAGAATCCGTTTCCAGTATCTCCAGATGCTGATGGATTATGGGTAACAGGCTGCTCTAGCGGCTGAAGATCCTCGTTGTGAAGGGCAACAACACCATTGCGCCCCGCTGAAACGCTCGAACAAAGTTTACGAGATCTAGCAGTGAACGGAGAGTTCTTCTCGCTGTTTGAATTAGACGTCTCAAAGCCGTCAATTGAATCGTCATCAGAAGGGGAATTGAACTTTTCAGAGGGCATTCCATCTGCGTCGACTTGGGTGTCCATGGCACGAGCAAGTTCAGCTTTGGATGAACAAACAGGCGGCCAGTCAGGGGAGTCTGTCAGCTCCTGTTCTATTGAACTGTACCGGTACTTTGAGGAGGGCAAGAAATACTCCATTAAATTGTGGCAATGTTTTTTTATGAAGTAACTGTCAATGAAAAAACTCTGAAAACAGGAAAAACAAGGTCACATCACATCCTGAAAGGCCGATCAACAATCCTCCTAGACATTTATGTTTTAAAATATTTTGTTTGAGTGGCATTTAGAAGTTGGGTACATTACAAAGACATGACGACTGAGATGGATTTATTGCTTACCAATATATCCAGAAGTTGAAAATCCATCTCAGTCGTCATGTTTTTATTAAAATACTAACTTGGAGTCTACAATAGGACTTTTTGCTGAACCTTCTTGGTATTCAATCTCAGCAGAGACAAGTTATTACAGGTACTGAATGACCATTGATAATGTTTGTTTGTTTGATTGGTGTTTAATGTCGTACTCAAAGGTATTTCATTTATATGACGACGGATTCTCCACTTCTTAATCTTCTCTACTCAATACGGCGGAAAACTGGGAGGAAACCTCGTAAAACCGCCCCCGCGATTGCCGAAGTCACCTTGTGTGACTCCCTCATATTCCTCGGGTCCACTGGGAGACTTGAACCCGTGCGGTACATCGAAGGAGGATCTGAAGTCAGACGCGCTAACCACTGAGCCACGGCGCAGGCCCCATTGCTAGTGATGTTATCCCTTATATTTGTTGCCAATTGGTTATTATTATAAAACTCAGAACCAAATTTAGTAAAGTTTGTTTTTCTTCTTGGTATTTTAGTATAGTTCTCAAGTGCATTTCCTTACATGTATATGTATTTCATGACACTGGATTGCAAGGGTTTTGGGGGATTAAACCATAAGTAACTTCTTTGTAACCGACCTGAGATATATCTAGCCAGTCAATAGATTAGTTTGTTTGAGTGGGGTTTTACATCCTACTTAAGGTTGATTCACTCCTATGACGGTGTGGCACCACCATAAATGACACTTGCAACACAAGACACACACAGGACACAGGATCATATACAGGACTGCCACGAATCGGCTACCTTATAAACCCTAGCTCACCCAGTCGCCAGAAAACTTAAGACTTAATTTTATAGACCTAATCCTAAGGTCGACAGATCGACATACCCTAAATGCTCGACAAATTCGACCATGTTTACAACTTATAAAACTACCTCTTATTCAAAGGGTAAGAAATGTAGACATGCAATTTTGAAATTTTTATGAAGTTTAGACTTAATTCACACTTTAACGTTCATAAATTACTTAAAGTTTGTGCCTTCAGAGGTCAAATTTGTTGAGGATATAGGGTAACCCTTTGTTACAATGAATGGTGTCTTGCAGTCCAATGCACAACCAGTTGACCAATTCTGCAGCAAGGTTTTCACCAAAAATTTGGGTGACATTAAGCTTCAAATGTCATAAAATGTGCAACTTTGTCAGTGACTTACCTCTACCAATAAACATAAGAAAAAATTAGCACCAATTATTCCCAATAACACCAGTTTAAAAAGCATGGAAGGTGGAGACTTCAACTGTCAAAAGAAACAGAAAATACTCAAAGTTTAATATTGTAATGAAGTTATTTGTGTACGTGTTGTTACATTTACAAATTCTATGACTGAAATACAACTTTATAGGTTAAAGCTATTGCTTTACTTTTCACAATATAATATCTGATTGATTGGTGTTTAACGCCGTGCTCAACATTATTTCACTTATATGACGCAATGTATTCCAACATTAAACATTGACTCGATCTTAACATAGCCATAAAATGTGTAGTCACTTTTGTTTTTTAACGCCGTGCTCAACAGTATTTCCCTTATGACGGCGCTGTGTTCCAACAGTAGACATCGACTCTTAACACAACCATAAAATGTATAGTCACTTTAGTGTTTTTGCTGTTGGAAAGTATCTAAAGAAATAAAAAATACTTTTATTTTTTCAAGAAAGTACCATTTATAAATCGAAAAAAATCAACAGTTTTATTCTGTTTGATTATTTTACCTCAAGCAAATCAACCAGAAATCCAGGTGGGTAAAGAACACAGAGCACAGAAACAGCTATGCAAATTACCAGGTTAGCCAAGAAGAAAACTGGAAATAAAATCAATAAAATCAATCAAATACATAGAGGTTATATAATTACAGTGATGGAATAGCCCCCAAGCATATCTACGTCATCAGTTGTTTATCATAATGCATTGTGGCTAAAACCAGTGGTCGATTGAGTAAACATGGTGGATTTCAGACTGATTTTACACCACAGGTCGCTGTGGGAATTGTGAGCAACCAGTTATAACTCGGACTTACGTAAACAACATGAAACTTAAACAAAGGTTTATGCAGTTGAGCCCGGATTACGTCCATAGTGCATCGCTGTAAACATCTGCTGATGTAGTTATGGGTGGGCCCTATTGGTATGATGATGAGCTTCAGTTGTCTCAAGTCGGAGAGCTTGATAAGGGTTGATTGATTGATTGATTGATTGATTGGTGTTTCAAGCCGTGCTCAAGGGTATTTCACTTATATGACAGCGCTGTATTCCAACAGCAGACAACAACTTAACACAACCACAAAATGTGTAGCAATTTAATCGTGTTTTTGCTGTTGGAAAGATAATGTTACTCCAGTGCTAAGTACATGTACATGTATGACAGCATGAAAATAATCTGGAAACATACTGCCCTTAGCCAAAGGGCTCTCAACAGATAGATTTGTTTGTTTGTTTGATTGGTGTTTAACGTCGTACTCAAAGGTATTTCATTTACATGACGACGGATTCTCTAATTCTAAATCTACTCTATTTAATAGGCGGAAAACCGAGAGGAAACCTTGTAAAAAACGCGATTGCCGAAGTCACCACGTGTGACTCCCTCATATCTCTGACACCAGATAGAAATAACCAGTATGTCAACCAACTATAGAGCACAAGGGCACAGGAGGCCTGCGCCCAACCACCCGCCCTACAGGTATGCTTAGTTTGTGAACTTGTACATGACTACAATAAGTAGTACTCACAGTTTGTGAAGAGTGATTTCCTGTAAGGTGCACCTTTGGAGAAGATGACAGCTAGAGTGATATACTGGAAAGTGGAGACCACATAGACCACAGTGTTCTCATAGCTCACGTAATTCAAGTCGTCATTTGGCTCAAACGGTGTAAACCTATTAATGGATATATTAATTTAATTGTTGTAATCAATGGTATTTTACTAACATGAAGACTTTCCGTTGCCAACATACAGTGTATAGTGAAAATCAGAAAAGAAACCTCGTAAAACTACCTTTATGCATGCCGGACAAAACATTTAGATAACATTTACAAAACAAGACCCCCAAACAAATCGGCATCCTGTCCCCTTAGCTCAAAGAGCACCAGGGCACAGGAACCTCCCACCCAACCACTCACCCTGGGTATTTGGAAAAACTTGTCATAAATCTAAACCTTAAACTCACAGAACAGTGAGATTTCATATTCAACTAATACAATTTCTAGGCAATTACACAATACCTGAACAATGATATGTTTTGTTTGTTTCATTAGGATTTAATACCGTACAGTACTTATGGTCATTTTACTTATATGACAGAGTGTCGGCGCAATGAGTGAAGGAACCGTCCAATCTGACGCTGGCAACATATCTACATTACATGTAACAAGACATTTTAATACAGGACAAAAAACAGGACACCACAACAAATCGGCTTCCTGATGCCCCTTAGCTCATAAAGCACCAGGGCACAGGAGGCTCCCACCCAACCACCCACTACCTGAACAATGAATGTCTCCCATTTGGACGATCAATATGATTATATTCTCTCCATACAAGAGATACCTAAACATCAAAGTAAACAGGAGCCTAAGGTATATTTACTTACCACGGTTGGTTCAAAGTATAGAAGTAGGATGCTGTCTGGACCCCTGTATTGATAGCGGCGTGGGTGATCAGAGAGACTATGGGGGCAACCGCTAATAGACTGACTGGGGGTACCTGTCTGGCCAACTCACTATACGCAGCCGTTCTTCCAACTAACAACAAGAAAAATAAACTGGTTAAGAAAATCCATGATTTGACAAAATGAATTTTCCAAGGAATTTTTAGCACTTAATTACACTCTAATGATAGACAGTCATCAGGGTTATATATGTTTGTTGTTTGATTTGGGTCTTACGCCGTACTTATGGTTATTTCAATCATATGATGGCGTTTGAACCCAATAAGGTGAACGAAACCGGCCTTAACGACACTGGCAACACAGATTGATTGATTGATTGGTGTTTAACGCTGTGCTCAAGGGTATTTTACTTATATGATGGCGGTGAATTCCAACAGAAGACAGCACCTCAAATACAACCAAAATGTAAAGTCACTTAAGTGTTAAAGCTGTTGGAAAGATAATGTTCCTCCAGGGCTAAGTATGACAGTATGAATATAATCTGAAAACATACTGCCATTAGCCAGAGGGCACAGGTAACACAGCAGAAGCCATAATATAATTACTGGATGAAAAACACCACAAAAAAAAATTGGCTTCCTGATGCCTTTTAGTTCAGATAGCACCAGGGCACAGGCGGCTCTCAATCAACCACACTATAGATATTGTAAAGGCTTGCGAAAATGTACAGTTCTAACTGCCCAATCGGTGAAGGAAACCATCGTAAACGATGCAGGCAACATGCAAGACAGGATAAAACATTTACATAAAATAAACAAAACAACACAACTCCTCTGCTCAGAGCGCACAAAGGCACAGACGGCTTTCACCCAACCACACTCATAATGTTAGCCAGAGTGGTGTCTTGGTGTCTTTGAGACACCCTGGAATCCATTTGAGACACCCTAATTCAGTCAAATTTAACATTGGAAAGATAAGAAAAATGTCAAATGAGACACCCTGTTTCTTTGAAAATAGTGATTTGAGACACCCTGTTTTTGATTTCGGGCTAACACTATGACCACACTAGAGATATTGTAAAGGCTTGCAGAAAACTACAGCTGTAACTGATTTCACTAACAGAATATGAATTCTGCTGATGCCCACCATGGGTGAAAAGAATCATCTATGTTAACTTACAAGTAATTCCCAATGTGGTTATGAGAAACAGATCAATGTAGAGGTACTCAAAGTCTGTCAAGTTGTTGCTGTGCTGTCAACAGAAAAAATGGATTTTATATGATTTAAAGATACACTGAAGAGGTTAACGTCATATACAACATAGTGTAATGCGGAAAAAGATAATTTCACCTGAACTCAACGTTTCAGCCTTTATTATGCCATCATGACGAAATGGCCCGGGAGGATAGCCCAGCTATCTGCTAAAGATGGCCTCGTACATGCTGAAATATTGAGTCAAAATAAAATTAATGTATTTCGGAATTACACTATTTATGCATTATATTGTTCCTATGCCATGAAAATTATTGTCAAATTACTGTCATTTCCTGCACAGAGCTTACCGTTGATCATATCTATTGGTTATATGTAAGCAGAAAGACTTGCTTCTAACAGTTGAAGAAGTTTCTCCATTCTTTGGGATTTATATGGTTACAGTATGGTTATAAGTCTATGTTATCTACACACATTTTTTTTGTTGTTGATAGAACAAGATTTCATTTGTATTTATTTGTAAACAAAAAATCATATTCAAATTTTATGCTAGTTATTTAAAAAGAACTTACAACTAATATTTTGACACTACATAATTTATAGCTCATCTGAGTAATTTCCATGTATTCAGTTTGCATAACTGTTATTTTGCCCTTATACATGTAGTTGCGCAATCTTTAATCCCCAAAAATAGAGCAAACAGAGATATTTAAATTAAACAATTGATGTTGGATCCAGAAATATCTACGTTGTAAAAACCATTATGCAAATGAATCTAAGGAACAGAGTCTGATGTGATATTAAAATCCATATGACAAATATCAAACCTTGATTTTAAGGCTGGTTGATTGATTGATTGCTTTTTATTACTGAGTTTCACAAATATGACGGCTTATTGACTGGTGTTTAACGCCGTGCTCAAGGGTATATCACTTATATAACGGCCCTGTATTCCAACAGTAGACAATGACTTAACACAACCATAAAATGTGTACAGACAATGACTTAACACAACCATAAAATGTGTACAGACAATGACTTAACAAAACCATAAAATGTGTACAGACAATGACTTAACACAACCATAAAATGTGTACAGACAATGACTTAACACAACCATAAAATGTGTACAGACAATGACTTAACAAAACCATAAAATGTGTACAGACAATGACTTAACACAACCATAAAATGTGTACAGACAATGACTTAACACAACCATAAAATGTGTACAGACAATGACTTAACACAACCATAAA
>JAVFBZ010014014.1:0-11879 GCA_032466195.1 Katharina tunicata | reverse complement strand
TTGTTAACGCATACCTAACGGATAGTTAACGGCCTCTTAACGCGTTAGACTTCCGTTTTGATGTGGGTCGTACTGTAGATCAGTAACTGAGTCTACCGAGGCAGTTTTGAAATACCACTAAACGCAAATTTTTAGTTATTTGAGATATTCGTAAAAGGTTTCTTGTGTAAATTTGGAAGGCACTTCTAGATGAATCGATTTGTTGATGCAGGTTTACGCCCTGCTCGGTGGTATTTTAGTTACTTTTATGGTATTTGGTATTTTTATAATATACCCAATCTCAACTACGTGATTTAAATATTTTGCGTGCGTTCATTCCCTTATTTTTTCTTCTTTCTACTTTGAAACTTCCTCGTCGTAATTACGATTTATATGTCACCTACTTTCTAGATCAAGGTTTAAGGTTCTAGATTAAGATTCTAGATTAAGGTTTTTAGATTCTGGATTAAGGTTATTAGATTCTAAATTAAGTTTTTATATATTTATCAATGTAACGAAAGAAAAAATTTCAAGGACTATTTTGCATTTTTTCTTTTCCCTAAAAAATGTAAAAATAATCGGTTGTTTTAACCAACTTTTGACGAGTAATCTACAGTTATGACATTTTAATCTGCGTGATGTATTTAGTCGAATGAATAGTCTGAAAGTAAGCTTTTTTTAGTTTTAGCGCTGTACTAAGGGGTATTACTGTTTTGTATTTTTTTTTTTACACTTTAACAGTAACTTCAACACTAACATTTACTTTAAATTACTTAGGTCTAATTATCTGTGGAAAAAAATAATATTTATACAGTATTAATAAAAAAAACATGAATGTAGACCGCTCTTGGCCAAATGATACAAGCAGTGAATATAACCATGGTGGAATTTATTATGACTTTGCATCATTTTCATTTGAATTCAATGAAAACCAACTTGGTGTAAAAAAAAATATATTCGTAAAATACCGCGAAAAGTGAAACACCGTAATTTTAATTAAGTCTTCGATTGCTGCATTTGTTATAATTGAAGGTTTGAATATATTTCATAGATTATTGAATTGGTACTTTAAAAGTCACAGACAGTATTTGGGCCTTTTTGTGAAAAAATATATGATATGTTAACTTATTTATGAAATCCCCAACACAAAAATCAATGTACTGCATATTGATCAAATAGTTGGATCCCCAAATATGATCACATCGTTAATTGAGACCATCTACTCTGATGGTAAAATATTTGAAGACATTATACAATTTGAAAAAACAGAATGAAATAAGAAATGTATAACTGGAAAGGGAAAACGAAAATCGAATCAATTGAAAAGTGTATTTAACGATCTACACTGATAGATATCCTCGCGATTCACAATTATGTAAGCGTGACTTTCATGTCGAAAAGTTCGTGACAGCGCAGAGTATATTTGAGGATTACATAAGCGTGAAATTAGTTAATACAGGTAGCACGCCCCCTTCTGTATTGTTATTCATGAATAAAGTAATAACGCCATCATCAGTCTGCAACTTTGGGCGAACACAATTCCGTGTTAGCAGAAAATAAATTCCACATTTCATTTTAATCAATCTTCTTTTGACAAGATTACGGTTAACCGCTGCTAACCTTTTCGTATCTAAGCTTGCGAAAATTGTAAATCAGGGAAAAACGCAAACGTCAAATGACTCTTTTCTGAGAAAATATGCACGCCTACAAGCGATCTGTTGTCGACTGCTTCTCGATAACGAACTCTATTCCGTGGAGTTATATAACACGCGATCGTAGCTTTGCGTAAAGAAATCAGAGAATGAAGGAGTAATTGCAATGCTGGCGGGTATAAAATCTGTACCAAATTACTCATGTTTCTTTTTAGAATACCACGAGATCCACAAAATGGTCTGACATGTTTTGTTATATTTCTATGGAATATTTTACACTGATTACAGTATACAATAATAGCTTAATTGCAATCATGCAACGTAATGTAAATTGAACACTTCGGCATCATATAAAGCAATATTCATGTGTCAGCGCTTATAGTAGAGAAAGATGGGCAGCCTTTACCTGGTTAAAAAAATGGGTCATTGTACCGTAATCTTCTGTAGCTCAATCAGTTAGCGCGGTGGCCCTGCGTTCAAATATCGGTGGAGGCAAGCACAATTTCTGCACTGTTGAAATTTGCACTATTCAAAAAGGTAGGCTTTTGTCTGTTATTTTGAAAATAATATGAGCTTGGTAACGTGGAATTAAAGCTTAAAAAGGGAAGGACGGCAATATCGCTAACACTGAGTTGGGCGACGCGCAATTTGGTTTTATTGTCAGTGCTGAAAGAGGTCCCAAATTAAGCTGAAATTACTCCGCCAGCGGATATAACCCAGTTCATAATCGCACATATCCTTACTTAACAAAACCGAAAGTCCTAAACATTTTCTGCCCAATTCTTATCGTTTTCTTAAAAATAAAATCAACCGATTACATGCTTCGAAAGTCTCTAGTCATATTTAATACGGCCAGTTTCATAATGGCAAAATACCACGTAATTGTAATGCTAAAAAATCTCATGGGTGATCTTATTTATATACTGGGACGTGCACAGTGTACTTTGCTTGAAAAATACGGCTAGTTGCAACAATGTACGTTGTAGACTATGTTATTTCCAGCTTGTGTGGACACCGTTATATTATATATCACCAGGAGAGCGTAGCATTTCCAACAATGTTATAGAAAAATACATTATGCAACAAGATGACTATCAAATAGACAAATTACACAAATGATTTCGCTTTTGTCTGGTTTTGCCGTACACCGCATATTAAAGCCTGGACATTATGTTATATGCATAAGACCTTGCATATAAAGTACAATGCAAGATGTCGGATAATCGGATGGTTTCATTAAGGGCCCTCACTAAACAGCCGCATGGTAATGCAAATACAAAACAACATATATATATATTTTTTTTATTAACTAACACAAAAAAGCATTGTCATAATATTATAAGCAGGCGTTGTTATCCTAGCAGGAAAATGGCGTTGTTAGAAAACAACAAAGACTTCTTGTCAAAATAAAGCGTTGACATAAGCCGGGTTACACGGGCATCGAAAAGATGAGCCGGATCTGATCCGCATCAGTGCTGGCTTTTTTTTTCGTTCGTCGATTAATGGAGGTTTGCGGGTACACGGCACTTTTGACAGTCCTACCAGCAAGCGTCGAGGGAATCTTGGCACACTGACAGCTAGCTTGAGCGAGCTGCTACACAATAGAAAAATGTCACGGCATTCCCAGAAAACTTCACGGCATTCAAGAACGCCACCTGTAGGTGAACTAAACTGATGCGGATTATTGTTTACCCATCAAATATGTTGGACTATTCTAATCCCGATCTTTTTGGCAGTGTAACATAGGCTATACACGCCAGTACAAAAGGGCCGGCACTAGCTCAATGATGTATTGTGATCAACACAGAATATTGTGCTGTTGTTATACATAGTGAAAGCCGTGTCACAACTTGTCCAGTACAGCATTGCCAGCTAGCAGAAGAAAATGGTGTGACACTTCCTATGCTGCTATAGATGTCAGATATTGTCACATGTATGATGTAACAAGCCTAAGTACACACGCTGGGTTTCAAAACATCTGTTACTATGATCAATACGTCAGTTGCATGCATGATGTAACAAGCCTAAGTCAGCACATTCGGTTCCAAAACAAATGTCACTGTGTTAAGAACGTCAGTAACATGCATGATGTAACAAGCCCACACACCCAAGTTTAGAACAACTGATGCATGATGTAACAAGCATACCCGGGTTAAACAACTGTAACTGTGTTTGGAGCGTCAGTAAGTCTTTAGGAGTATGGCTCTTATTTCTCAACATTAAATTTTAAACGTCATCATTTGAATATGAAAATTTTAAATATGAAATAAAATTTCAATTGATAATAGTTCAAAATAGATTTGATCAAGTTAAGAAGGTATTCAGGTATTTGAGCCGCGGCAAGATTACAGCGTCGTATCTTTGAAAATGTTTGTCCCCCAACGAAGTCATAAGAACAATCACGAATTATCGGTGAGCTGAACTTTTATTTGACTAAAATTCACTCGTCTTGATCGGAGTTTCAGCCAGGGTTAAGATGGGTCATCAACATACTGTTCCGATAAATGACCTGTCAATAGTTTCCTTTACTCCTGTAAATATGGTACCGGGAAGGGCATCGATGTGTACATGATGTCTACTTATTTTAGCGGAAAGAGAGTCTTAAACTAAATCACAATCAGCGGGAACTTTCAAACAACTTTTATGTACCGTTTACTTCCCTTTTCTTGTTTCTCGGTCTGAAAATTGGTCCTATGGTTTTCAAGTTCAGAGCATTTCCAAAGGACGTTAATGTTAAATGGTAAATAATTTCTCACATAAATGAAAACATTCCCAAGCGTGTAAATATATCTTCCCATAGTTGAAAACATCCCCGAGTGGATAAATATCTTCTCCCATAATTAAAAACATTCCTGAGTTGGGGAAATATCTTTTCCCATAATTGAAAACTTTCCGGAGTGGGTAATTATCTCCTCCTATAACTGAAAACATTCCTGGGTGGGTAATTATCTCCTCCTATAATTGAAAACATTCCTGGGTGGGTAATTATCTCCTCCCTTGATTGAAAACATTCCTGAGTGGGTAAATACTTCCTCCCTTGATTGAAAACATTCCTGAGTGGGTAATTATCTCCTCCCATAATTGAAAACATTCCGGGGTGGGCAATTATCTCCTCCCATAATTGAAAACATTCCTGGGTGGGTAAATACCTCCTCCCTTGATTGAAAACATTCCTGAGTGGGTATTTATCTCCTCCTATAACTGAAAACATTCCTGGGTGGGTAAATACCTCCTCCCTTGATTGAAAACATTCCTGAGTGGGTAATTATCTCCTCCTATAACTGAAAACATTCCTGAGTGGGTAATTATCTCCTCCTATAACTGAAAACATTCCTGGGTGGGTAATTATCTCCTCCCTTGATTGAAAACATTCCTGAGTGGGTATATACCTCCTCCCTTGATTGAAAACATTCCTGAGTGGGTAATTATCTCCTCCCATAATTGAAAACATTCCTGGGTGGGTAATTATCTCCTCCTATAATTGAAAACATTCCGGGGTCGGTAATTATCTCCTCCCATAATTGAAAACATTCCTTGGTGGGTAATTAGCTCCTCCCATAATTGAAAACATTCCTGGGTGGGTAAATGTCTTCTGCCATAATTGAAAACATTCCTGGGAGGATAAATCTCTACTCCCATAATTGAAAACATCCTTGAGTAGATAAATTGCTCACACTGGCATTCCATCAACCAAGTTTTCCCCATCAATGCACAAAGTCCTCTGGCTATGAGTAGTATGCTTCAGGTCTATTCATACTGACGTTAGCACTGGAGGAACAGTAAATTTCCAACAAAGCAGAACACTTACATCTCCGTGATATAAGTGGAATACCATTAAACACGGCTTTAAACACCAACCAATCAATCAATGCGCATATGCAGTCGGCATATAAGTGAAATATTTTCGCCAGAAGAAGTCCTACGACGTATTCGGGACATATTGAAAAGTTATTAATGAAATGTTTCGTATAATCTGAACAATGTGTAGTAAATTAAATTTTAGTCCATTCACGTTATGTGCGCAATGTTGATGAATTTGTGTTCCTTCTATACAATATGCTGGTTGTTTGTAAAAGCTACATTTTGGCAACGTTCTGCAGGCCAATTGGCACACGATGCCTATGACGAATTGTGACTTTGCTCTAAACCTACACACTTGTTTGTACCCTTCCCTGGTTTGTCTCCTTGTTGCTTGGTGTCAGTTTAGGCCAGGGAAATTTCTCTCACAAATTATGAACTTAATATTCTACATTTGGGGATATATGTGTGACGAGCCAGGCAAAGATAATCAATTTCAAAATTAACTATTCATTTCATGAGATAACGTATGGAAAGAGTTCTGACATCAGAAAGTCGCGGAAGAAATCATTTATTGATCTATGAAATTTAAATCACCAATGATGTTATGGGCAAACATGTTTGTTTTCATTTTTAACTACCAGTTCTAAGGTATTAAACTAAGTTAAATTATAAATTAAGTATATGTTTTGTAACCTTAGCGAATGACTCTGATGGGAAAGGCTGGAAAAAAACATAGGTGGACTCAAAGACGATCCTTTAGTCACAAGCTGATAAAAGTTTAGAGCAGACCGGATATGGTTGTCACATTTTTCTTTCTTTATTGTGAAATTCTGAAAACTTTATTTGAAATATTAGATTTTCGCTCTCAAAGAAGTCGATCAACTGGCACAACCTGCGCCACAGCGGGGTTTATTGTCAAAGGCTTCTGGATAGGTTGTCTCAGAGTATTGGATTTTAAGACAAAAACTATATGTCCAAAAAGGGTTATTGTCCGAATATCTACATGTACATATTTAACGTTTTGCCGACATTTTGTCCACATGCCTCATTATAATCCTTTTCAAAATTGTCTGTTCAGGTATCGAGGTTTTTGAGTTACTTGACGTTTTTATAGGAATTTTGAGTTACTTGACGTTTTTATAGGAATTTTGAGTTACTTGACGTTTTATAGGAACTCTTAGTTACTTTACGGTTTTATGGGAATTTTGAGTTACTTGACGTTTTTATAGGAAATTGAAGTGGACCTGGACGTTTTATAGAGAGAGTGATTGAGAATGGATATTACAGATTGGGCCTAGACAGAAATAATTCATTGTATAGATGTACGCTAAACGCATATAATATGTATGGATCTGGTGATAGAAATAAAGAACAAATAAAGAGGACAGATAAAGGTTAGGAATACACACCTGGCATTAACGAGAAGAAGCTCGCACGTTTAACAAAGGACTTAGATACAAAATGTGAATATATTGAACATTTAAGGGAAAGGAATAACGAAAAAATAACCCAGTTCTAGTCAAATAATAGACCATATCAAGATGTTACTAAACTGCTATTGCATTCTAAAATGGTTATTCGTTTTACACGGAAAGTCACTTAAACTGGACTAGTGTAAAATGTATGGTGGGCTGTATATGCTACATTTGTTGTAGTTACCATGTCGCTGAAGTAAATGTATCTTAAAATGTTGCAGACCAGATATATTACGGTATTCAAAACCAACTTCGAGTACAGTGAAAAGTGTTCTGTAGTCCAACACTCAATCACATAGCCACGGCGCGGCCCCTGGTTGTCAGAGATAATCTAGTGAAATCTTTTTGGAAGAAAATTGCAATCCAAGGACCATTGGGACATTTATTTGCATTAAATAAAGTGTGTTTGATTTTTGATTGAGGTTTTACGCCGTACTTATATGACTGCGTGTCAGTCCAATCGGTGAAGGAAACCACCGTAACTGACGCTGGCAACATGCAAGACGGGACAAAACCTTTATATTACATTAACAAAACAGGACACCACAACAAATCGACATCCTGTGCACCTTAACTTAGAGAGCACCAGAACACAGGAGGATCCCACCCAACCACCCGCTAGTGTTATACGAGAACAAAGAACACATTTTACCAGCTTTTTTTTCAAATTCAGATGCAATAATTAGAAAATAATTGAAATACCGAAAACCCCAGACATTCTATATTAAGATAAAATCCAATCGAATTTGATTATTTCCTTGCTCTATAATTTGGCAAAAGCAATTATGATAAGTTGACGCCAAAATTCCAAATTGATTCCCATATTACAAAAGTCTGGTAAACTGTGTGACGATAAATCAAGTTTGGGTAGGAATCAACTTATCGAGCTGGTATTCATGTAGTTCTGGATCGTAGAGAAATAGACCCCATGTTCGATATCTCCAATGCCAGTAAATACAGAGTTATCCTATAAGTGGCTAAATATGTGAGTGTACAATTAGGTATGAGCTATCTAAATTGACCTATATATGACAACACCAATTAGCTGTTACAACAAACACATTATTAGGGCCGCCATATAATAAATTGGTTAGTTTAGGAATGATGACAGAAGTTTCCACATTCAATCAATGCCATTCTCTAGGAGACTATTGTCCAACAAAATAATTACAATTGCCGGGCTGGCCAACTCTCCATACTCGAGCTTTACCATGTGTTATACATGTATAATGATAATGTGTTATCCAGAAGAACGGTTTATTTTATATAAGATATCAACGCCCAAACATCTCCGACACCTCGCAAGCCACTACGTTTATTTATGATAAATTATAATAACGTTTTCAGGTGTCCACATCCCTATAAATAGGACGGCTTTTATACCTGCTCGATATCTCTGAACTCAACATCTTTCAAATAGCTGGATAAAACTGTCGTATGACAGCAAACTTAACGAGATCAGAAAATAATAAAATAATACTTTCAATACTGCGAAAGGTGCGATTGGAAACGCAAATACACAGCAAGCAGGTGTGATGGAGATTAGAAGAACCAACAGCCAGGTGCGATGCAGTGACAAGAAAATAAACAGCAGTGATGTGCAATTCAGAATCCTAAGTCACAGCAAGTTGGCGCGAATGTGCAATGCACAGTTATCCAGTGCGATTCAGTTCAAGACAAACTTGTAACAAGAAGGTGCGATGTATAGTCCTAGACATACCTGTAGCAAGCAGGTGCGATTCATCGTCCAAGACATACATGTGGTAAGCAGGTGCGATATATATAATCCAATACATACCTGTAGCAAGTAGGTGCGATATATAGTCCAAGACATACCTGTAGCAAACAGGTGCGACTCATATTCCTGGACATACCTGTAGCAATCAGGTGCGATTCATAACCCAATACATACCTGTAGCAATAGGTGCGATATATAGTCCAAACCATACCTGTAGCAAACAGGTGCGATTTATATTCCTGGACATACCTGTAGAAAGCTCGTGCGACTCACAGTCCAATACATACCTGTAGCAAGCAGGAGCAACTTATAATCCAAGACATACCTGTAACAAGCAGGAGCAACTCATAGTCCAAGACACAGTGAACAGGTGCGGATTTAGAGTGCAAAGAGACATCAAGCAGGAACGATTCATTGTGCACCGCACATGCAATTCAGATTGCAACACACCTCCAGCAGGTGTGTTCCAAACCAATCCACCAAGTTTTTATTCCCGAGTTGTTTGAAGGTCAATAGCAACGAGCCCGCGATACATAGTTCACCGCCAATACACATAGTCCAAGACACAGTAAACAGGTGCGGATTTAGAGTGCAAAGAGACATCAAGCAGGAACGATTCATTGTGAGCCCGCGATACATAGTCCACCACCACCCCCACCCCCACCCCCACCCCTCCTGCATAGATTTAATGCAGGTTTAGGGCGGCACAGTTTGGAAAATAGTAACAATTAATTCGCTTAAGGGTATTCGGGAGCCAACATCATCCGAAGACCCGATATTAAGCGAATCAAAATTGATCTTTAGTAAAGAACTTACACTGTAGAGCAGCTTTAATGGTGAGCTATAGAGCGACAGAATTAATAATATGGTCAAAACAGTATTATTTGAAGAAGAGGTTTCGGCGGCGGGACCAAACCCATGTGAAGACCCATAATTGTGATTAGTTTTAATGCAAGGAATTTGATATGTTTGGTGTTTTATTGTTGTTAGGTTCATAGGTAAATGATGGATTTTCTCTGCAAATTAAAAAAAAAGAGAGAAGAGATAAAGAATAAGTGACTTAGCTATCCTTGCTAAATAAACCATGCACTCCCCTCTCGGTCCAAGGGAGACAACTTTAATAATACTGTAACAAACCTTTCCATCAGTTATAGGAAACCGTTATCAAATACGCTGGAAACATAACTATAATTAATTTTACAATAAAATTTCTTTGTTAAGGTCCGCAATGCAATTATTAGTTCTAGGTGTCAGGTTGTTGTGTGAGCTTTGTATCCTGCACCTGTGGCGGTAATGCTGTGTAGTTTCCGAGTATAAGCCTATACTTATATCACTTTTTATTGTTAATTTACATGGATTGGTTGTGTGGCCACAGTACGACGTAGATTGAAGAAATTATAATATTTTATTACCATAAATACTCGCGTACAGTGTTGTATCTCTGGATGGATGAATGGATGGACTGACGGGTGGACGGATGGTTGGTCGATAGGTTGGAGTTCATGATTGAGCCTACAATGTCTTTGTTCACATCTTTGTCGAAGTTTCGGGTTTATTGTATTGCTTGTGAATTAATAATCTATAATTTAATCGTTTGCATCTCAGAAGATGTCCATACTCGTACCTGCATGAGTAATTTGTACATTACGGGAAATTACAGGTATATCAAACATCCGAAAGAATAAAGTTGTCCGATATGTTCATAACTGAGTGTATTTAAATACTTAAGTTTCCTTCTTTACGGCCCACTTCAGTAATAAAAACGGTATTGAACATTGCGAAAACCTGCTGGTCGCCAATTACAGCAAACATTACCTAAGAAATGTCTGTAAATTTACTGAAATGTCTTATAATGTTATTGCTTATTGCGTTGTAAACGTTTTATCCTACTTTCCCTTAAACTTCTAGAAATATGTGCTGTAATTGTACTTCAGTCATTGTAAACCTACAGCATTGTATGTCTGTTTTGTGTGTTTGTTTGATTGGGGTTTTACGCCGTAGACAAGTTTATTTCACTTATATGACGACGTGCCAGCTCAATCGGTGAAGGAAACCACCGTAATCGACGCTGGCAACATGCAACACCGGACAAAACATTGCATAACAAAACAGGACACCACAACAAATCGGCCTACTGTGCCCCTTAGCTCAGAGAGCATCAGGGCACAGGAAGCTCCCACTCAACCACCCGCAGTATTGTATGTTAACGTAAGTTATTGTGTGTTGGCGTAACTTTAAACAGTATATGTTGCTCGAAAAAGTTTACACCATTTCAAGTTTCAAGTCAAGTGGAAAATTTCAGTTGAAACTATTTATACATGCAGGTTAATTATAGAAATTATGGTAGAACGAGCAGAATTGACTCAATAAAAGTAGAAGTATGTCCAATAGATTAGAAATGTCAATCGTTGCTAGTATACCATTTATCTTTAAAACGGAAAATACTGTATAATGATGTCAGCTGGAGCTTTTGTATCTTTATATTAACATTACATTGTTTAGTATTGTGTATCATGTTTATTCTCCGATCGCTCAACATAGTTAAATAGGGGGTATGACAATGTGTTTGTACGTCGTTACGTACGTTTTTTCCCTTTGTTATCAATCGAGCGCCTGAACCCGGTATTGGTTTTCATCAAACTTCACACACATGTATATTATAAATGTTTTGCACAAGTTCGAATCCTTATGATGCCATCTTGATAAATTAAGACTAGAAAACATCTTTCAGCCTTTAATAAATTGCATTTAGGCTATATTATATTGTAATGTAAAATTTGTTGACAAACTGAATGACCAGAACTGAAATAAGAGTTGAGCTGCTGCACACGTTGGCACTTCAGGCCTATATAGGATTAACGTCAAATGTTCTGTGCATAACTTCTAGGCCTTTTGTTCGAATCCCGATGGAGGCAAGCAAAATTTTCGTTCTATACTCCTGGTGGAGGCAAGCAAAATGTTCTTTCTCTACATTTATACAAATGTATATTTGTATAAATGAAGAGTAAGAAAATCTTACTTGCCTCCACTCGGGTCTCTGGCTAATAGAGCCAATGCTCCCACCGAATGAGCTGAGGTAGACCGATCACATTTTTTATCCAGTTAAAGGTGTTTATAGTTTTAGATTACTCTGAAATTCTTGTACCGGCATATATAAACTCTGTCAAAAAAGAAACGCATAGGCGAAATATTAATAGAATTATCTCTTTAATACAAAGCGGAATAATTCAGTAA
>JAVFBZ010014003.1:0-11879 GCA_032466195.1 Katharina tunicata | reverse complement strand
AGCTAAGGGGCACCAGAAAGCCCTCCTGAGCCCTGGTGCTCTGTCAGCTAAGGGGCATCAGAAAGCCCTCCTGTGCCCTGGTGCTCTGTCAGCTAAGGGGCATCAGAAAGCCCTCCTGTGCCCTGGTGCTTTTTGAGCTAAGGGGCATCAGAAAGCCAATTTGTTGTGAAGTACTGTCTTTGTATGGTTAATATAGTGTGTCGTCTTCTATGTTGCCAGCGTCGCTTAGGGTGTTTTGCTTCACCAATTAGGCTGTCATCTAAGTGAAATAACCTTAAGGACAGAATATAACCCAAATAAATCAATCAATTAGAATGAAATTAGGTTTCAGCTTGAATGTTATGACTTAGATTGTTGAAAATCAAAAGTATTGTTTTTTCCTGTGGTTTCAGTATTTACAATTTCGTCTGGCTGAAATGGCCACCATGTTAGTGGCTTCACGATTGTTGGTGAGAAAGGCAGCTGTGTCATTGGACAGCAAGTCACCTGACTGTGTGGCCCGCTGTTCTATGGCTAAACTACTGGCTACAGATGAGTGTTTTAAGGTGGGATTAAATATTTCAGTTGTAGTTCTAGCTAATGCCAAGTTCATTATTATAATACCTGTACACGTACATGCATCAGAAGTTAACACATGTACTAAGTAAATATTTGAAAGGTAAACTGTCTCATTAATTCTCTTTATAATTTTAAATGAGTCACTTCAATTGTTATGACATGTTAGGACACCTATAAATGTATTAGAAGTTATTGTGTTATCAAGTTTCTTTCTGTTTACTTCAATGTTTTTGTCATCAATAAACAGTTAACTGTGGCTTAGCGGTAAGTGGTCTATCCATGTGACATGCCTGGATGAAGTGCCTGGTTACATGTACATGTATGTACATACGGATGAGCAGAAAGAAACCACATTATGATATCACTTTTATGCAACTTCAGCACCAATTTCATAAGAAAGCAAACTTATACATGCAGTTGTAGGAATCACTTTACACGCAAAAGCAAATTGTATTTTTAGCCTGGAATAATATACAATGTAAATGTTTTATACATACTGTAGCATACTGGAGAAGTGATATTCCAAAGAAAAACTAGAATTATTGTGTCAGGATGTTATAAGTGTATGCCTCCTATTGTTACAGATCTGCAACGACTCCTTACAGCTCCATGGTGGATATGGGTACCTCAAGGATTATCCTGTACAGCAATTCATGAGAGATACAAGAGTTCATCAAATATTAGAAGGTAAAGACACAAATAAAGCTTCTCTTTTTTTTTCACTTCAGTTTGATATGTTAGATGTTCAACTTGTTTAAGCTGTATATACAGTGTAGAAGCTGGGAATGTACAAAAACATTAATTTGATGGATTTTCAACTTGAAAACGGTCTTTAGTGACTAATATGAAACGTTGCTATCAAAATAAAAAATCCATCAAATTTATGTTTTTATTATGTTAGATGATGTTTAAAATTATAGAAGAGCTGTTATGTCCATGAATTAGTCAATAATTTTCCATAAAATTGATGTTTAATCTTTGACAAGTAATGATACACATTTTATGTCCACAGGCACGAATGAAATGATGAGACTTCTTGTAGCCAGGAATCTTTTGATGTAAAATTCTCAGATGTACAAGCTTCTAACTAAAGTCTGTCTGGATCAAATAGTTTTATGTGTTTCCTTTAAATCGCGATGTTCGATCATCACTGCCTTCAGAGATGTCTCTTCATCAGGACAGAAATTGTGGAAACTACAGTTACAAAATCTACCCAAACGTCAGGGAATCAGAACCAGAAAGTCATCTACTGAGAAAACCTTGTGATATGGATGTATTCTAAAGCAGTTAACATTGCAAAGATGAACAACGGTCATCATTACTTCGAGGACAAGTCTCTATTGTGGTGACATTTTCCTTACATTGTAAATCCATAATCAAACAATTGGCTGCTGGTCAGGAATTATAAACTGTAAATATATGTTATACAGTATATGTATGTATATAGGCACAAATGTAGAAAGGCAGGGTATTTAAGATAAGGTGGAATATATTTACAAATGTTAAATATTTGATATGAAAAACAGCTTTTTGAACCAAAGGTTGAACGCTAATTGCTTTTGTTTTCAAAATAGATTGGTGACGTAAAACCCCAATCAAATCAAAATAGATTGGTAATTTTATGCAACAAATTATCTCAACACTTATGTGACGGTATCTCCTGTACTAGATAAACTATCTGAGAGTCATTTTCTTTCAATAGATCTCAGACTTCTTTTGTTAACATCATTGTAAATTCTTCAATAGTGGATATTGCGTGGTGAAATTCAAATACCTCCTGGTGCAGTGTTATTACTGAAACGAGTGGAGAAAGTGAGACGAAGGTGGCACAAAGCACCCAGTGGGTCACTTCGCCATCAATAAAAGCAATATTTGCTATGAAAAAAAAGCAATATTCGCCATTCACACTTCAATGTGTAATTTCTTTGGGTTATTTATCTACAATAAAACATTGTCAGCCATGCTGTATCACATTTTTGAGGTTTGAAATGCAATAAGATCAAGTTGGTCAGATTGTCAGCTTTATTGATGTTTAAGACCATACTCGAGGGTATTTCACTTATATGATGGTGGTGAAATCAAATAGCAAGCAGTGAAAGAATGTAATCAAATAATGGGCAGTCAATTAAGTGTCGGCTCTGTCAGGAAGATGACGTTCCTCTAGTGCTGAGCATGGCACTAGTAACTACTGTCATAAGCCAGAGGGCCAGATTGAAAGGAGAGTTGTACGCTTTCTATTTCTTGTATTTACTTTAATACGAGCTTACAGTAAATTGAAGACCTTTCTCTTGCAAACTACATCGATATAGTGCATTCAGTGCTTTTTCATCACAGATAATATTAGGATAGAGGAAAGGAATACATATGTGTTCATACTCAACATGTCTGTCCTGATATATGGGCATGATGGTATAAAATAAGATCTGAAAGTCTTATTATATTGGGACTGAACAAAGAGATTATGAAATGTTTTAATATGCCTTATACAAGAGGGTTGTGTGATATTGGCTTGAGTTTTCTATATACACTAGGGGTTATAATTCCAACACGTAAACATTGTGTACCGTTTGATACTTGAAAATAATAATCATGTTGAATGTGTATATGTTACTCTGTTGGAAAGGGTACTTGGACAAAATATTAACTTTTTGCATTTAACGCTAAAAAAATGTAGGTAAATGACTGAGGAAACAACTAATAGCATTAGATACTGTAAGGTCATTTTGAGCTATTTTGTTGACAAGTTTCTCGTTTAATTTAAAAAGAATTGAACTGTAATCTGGTTATATAAGTTGGGTAACAATAACTTCTTTGGTGATAATATAGCAAATATATAATAAATTTACAGAGAATGGTTTTATCTCAAGGACTTAATCCATATTTGTTTGATCACGCTGTTAGCGTGTCCTTGCTGTAAAATTGTACCTACAATTCGTCACAATGATGAAATCTGGATCTTGTTTTGGAATTCAGATATATAATAAGAGGACACCCATTCATGCCTATTATTTATTAAAAATGCCAACTTTTTAAAAAAAAAATCTTGTTTAAATTGATTTTGTCAAATTTCTTTTAAGCCATCGAGTGAAATACCCACAAGATCTGATTTATACTTGGCGCCAGCAACGACGTGGATGGTTTCCGTCGCCTCTTGTACTGGGTCGTTAATGTTTGTTTCTATGGACTGTTTCACTAAATAATTCGAATATTTTCAAGTTAATACATATGTTATTCTATCTTGTATGTATATTTTCTGACTAGGCGAAGGCAACCAAAAGCAATATTGCCCAAAAAATATTCTGTTTAATGACAAACATGGATCGACTTTAATCTTTGATAGTGACTTTATGACTAATGAGTTATGAAACGGTAAGTAGCTCTAGTTTATGTTTTTAACTCGACAGTAAGCGACAGCCAGTTTATCACACAGATTACATTAGTAATGTTTATACCAAGTCTGTTGTCGGAGCAATTATGGTGCATGTGGTTACTATTAGTAAATAACATCATTCAATCAATATGACTCTAATCTGATATTCCTGGGTCACATTACTCTGAAGAAGTCAGTGTGTGTTGAACTATGTACAGGGCAGATAGCAAAACGTCTCAGCCTACGAGCCACAAGGAGAAGCAGCGAAGTCGCAGTACTGTACCTCATCAAAATGCGGTTTCTGATGTCCATAACCAAGTAATGGTAGCTATTCGTGGTAAGGCCTATAACGCAATGTCAGTAAACGCTGCCGAACGTGCCAACAGATGTGCTGAGGTGAGGCTCAAAAACACCAAGAAACACATAGAATTCATGCAACATTTAGACCTAGTTCGTCTTAACAGGGATAAGTTACAAATGATGGACAGATTGGAAAAGTTTAAGAAAAGTCTGATTAAGATCCGTGCGGATAAATCGAGCGTATTTCGGAGAGAGTCCATGGCATCCAAGCAGCGTGAGGATTTCTCAACGGACTCTAACCGAGATGTTTGTGTGCCAATATTATCCCAACATAGCCCTCGGTTTCGAAGCGAGACGCAAGCAAGGTATGTTAGTACACTTGGGACCAAGTTAAAACCTCTATCAGTTTCGTCAGCACCAAACAACCTTCTGCCGTACACGGATTCGTTTCTAACACCACAAGGAATCATTTGGGATCAAGTAGCTGTACCAATGAAAGTGAAGCCAGTTGAAGTGTGTAACTTTCCTCGAAGATTTGATGTAATACCCAATCCTAGATTTGTTGACAGTGCCTCGATGGCTCAAGCTTTCCGGGTAGTCACGTTAAAAGGTTCTAGAAAAATGCGAGACCATTCTGTAGCGGATATGTAATTAATTCCTTCAATATTATGTTTGCCTGTGTGAAGTGGCCTTTTTACTTGTGCTGTTACATGTTGCCAACTAATCCAATAGTTTGACGCTGGTAAACTTTTAATGTGCTCTACAATTATAGATGTTGGAACTTGTTAACTTAATGTGACTAGGATACAGATTTACTCAAACGCTTTTTAAACTTTTATGAATAAAAACACAAATTGTCGCGAAGCATAATGAAAAATGTGTAATTAATGTTATGTGGCTTCGTGTACTACATTAGATTTTATTTACCCCGGCCTCTTTCACAAGGTAGGAACTAATATTATCACGACTTGACATTCCATCCTAACTTTTCGCAACAAAATGCGTTATCAGTAATCGTTTTCACGAAGTTACAAAATATCTAAATCTATATTGTAAAATATTTAGAGCTTACCACATTTTTCAACAACAACGAATTTTGTTTACCTCCGTAATAATGTTTTTAGAAAAAGCAAAGAGCTGAGATGATATCAACCATTTATTCTTCGTAACATACACGTAACGTTACAAACATAGAGTAATTACTCTATCAGCAAGGCGGAAATGAACAGTGATATTTTGACACGACGACAGATTTGTTTATGGCGCTCTTCTTTCACAGTTATGAGCAAATTCACAGGACAAACAAACCAATAGTATACTGGTAGACTCTTGAAACAAATTTGACATGGCAACATGTAAAGTAAAATGTTATGGGATCAAACAGAGCAGATTAACCGGGCTGACAGCTTGATACATGTAGGCTTCATTCTTCACACAATAATTGACGTCCCTATGCAAATTAATAATTGTGTATTTACGGTAATAAGCCATGTTTGTTATTTCAGCACCTGTTGACAATTGTAGGTTGTTAGAATGTAGACTGAAGAGGTAAAATATATAGTGGCTATATCCATATGCCAACATAGAACAACATGGCTTGATTAAGTTCGTTGGCCTTACACGATGGAACATATAGCCTTGTTCAGATTTCATTACTAACACATCTTCATCGTCCAGTTTAGAATGTGCATTGATATTGTACATGCTGGTTGAGCCAACTTAGCAATGTACACACGCTTGAAGTATATGTAAACGTACTCACTACAATACGACAGAAGGTTTTTAATTATGACTGCCATCTGCATGTAGTAAAAATGTGATCATCACATACGCATTGTCAAGCAGCGTCGCCATGGTACCGATTTATCACTGTTTCCAACAAGATGAACCTCAACCCGGGCAGATATGGTGCTGATAATTAATGTCAACCATCTTCAACGTTATTGGTGCCAAAAATATAAATATTGATTGTTTGACCGTTGCAAAATATAACAAAGTATTCGAAATATCACTCTTTTTAATTCTCCATCTTGAGAGTCATACAACTTCTTATTGCCTAGGTGTTTATAAGGTTTTGACGTTTGTTCATAAATTAAAACAGTTACGTTAAAAAATATTCAATTGTTACAAGGCTTGTACGAGCCAGGGTCGGCCAATTTGCTAATATGTTTTAGCAGGGTCACTCATATGTATCAGTATATAGGGTCTTTGGTCGCAGATGATTAATGGAAAGTCTCCAGCCATCACTTCTTGTACAAAAAATATACGATAAGATAACAAAAAATATTGTACATAAACGCCCTTCCATATAATTTGTGTGATTCTGTAATACCAGAAAACGCACCATTTTGGGGTTTCGCGTTGACTTTGATTAGTATTGTCTTTAACTGGTATTTTGTGGCTTGATTCCGTACGAAACACAGCATATGTAAGAGCGTTTCTAATCAACGTAATCTAAGATTGGCAAGCCTACTTCTTACCTGCAGGGCGGTTCGATATGGGTGAAAGTCTACGACCAACATAACTTCCATATGAACTGAGACTTTCTTCCAACACTTTGTATCTACAAACTAATGAATAATGAAAATATATCAACATAAAACAATGGTGGAAGCTGGTGATAGAACTGATGACAAAGTTAACAAGACATTTCACAGTCTTGTGTTTATCTAACCGTCACTAGAAACGTTAATTTCAAACAATGAGCCCGAGGCAACATGTCTTCAATTGCGAGAGCAGTTTAGTAGCGCAGCTGTCTAGCTGGGATACCTTGAATATCGAGTATTCATTGTGCAACCTATGATGAACTTTCCAGGCTTCTATAATGACGAAACTGTGGGCTTCCATGCCGCATCACGCTAACAAAGATGATTTCTAGAGCCGAATTTGGGACATTCATAGCATTCCTTCTTATATGGGGAAACGTGGCATAGAAATAAATTTCCCTGCCCTGCGTGCATCAGTCAGGCATGGTTTGCTTTTTAAGATTGAGCAAAACAATGTCGAATACAAGCCAACTTCCGACTATTGCAAAAGGATTTGTCAACCACAATCAGCAATACCAAGAACATGTGCTTAACAAGGTACAATGGAGGTCTGCAGAACAAAGAGGCCAACATAATACTGGTGACTGTGAGCGCGTGCCAAGCACTCGGAAACCATCGAATGTACTGCGCACAGTGATGGCAGCCAAATAACGAGAAATCACGCGAGGCTTTGCCGATTGTGTGCCAAGGCCTGACTTACACAATAAGAATATATCAAACTAAAGTTCATCTATCCTCACGGGCTGGTATGAGTCCTGTACGAAAACTAAGAGCAGTCATAATTAACTTCCTCATATGGCTGATCTGGTGTGACGTCATATCACGGTACATCGTAAACAAACGTCCTTTCGCAGCAAAATCGCGTAGCATCTCGTGGGAATGTACAGGTTTTAGATTGGAATTATACATAGCATTAGCCGTTAGTCTTCGGGACCCCTCATCATTTGTAAACATAATCACCAATTGACCTGAAAGGAGAAACAAATCTCACCATATAATATCATGTCTAGTATTTACTTCGGCTGTCTTGTATTTTGTGGCAATATACAGTAACAATGCTGACAAAATCACAAAATTACAAATAACCATGTTGCTGGATGTTGACGTTTTCGAAATAAATAGGCCTACCAACAGTTTAGTTAAAATCTAATCTGGGCGGAAAAAAGGACACGAACTGTGCGAGATATCAAATGTATTTACTCCCTACTATATATGTTATTAAATCCCAGATGTAGAATATAAACATAAAAATGAAGCTATTAAACAGATCGAAAGTCTTTCGTCAATTGGTATTGAAAGTCAAAACTGTATATTGATATTACAATTGGGATCAAATGGACCGAGTCCAACTTTGGATGGCGTCTCGGTATAACGGAAAATTCACAATGAAAAGTAGGCTGCACTGTATATGCTTGTGAACCCACGAACTAACTCCGTTAATATGTAATAATCCCAACATACAACCTTTCATATTGCTTTTGTAGTTGTTTATTTGCATATAAATATGGCATGGGCATGTTGAAAGTGCACTTATTCTTGTACCATAGCCTACTACTAATGGTTTTTATAGCCTATCAATATGACTTATAAAAAGTTAATAAAATTAGACACTCGTTTTGGCCACGAAGACTTTATATACATTGGTGAGCTATCTTTGTTAACGTATTTGTTGCCATCTAAGTCTTCTCTATATCTCACCTGATATGGATTGGACATATCTTATAGTAGACACTGTGAGCTCCACACTAGCAGCACTTGGTCGACTTCCTGAAGCTGGAGATCCTGAGCCTGGACCAAGCAGAGTTGTCCCACCTGAGCCCCCCTTATCGCAGTCAACAAACACCATGAATAATTTCACCCTTGGAAGACATCGAACCTCGTCCTGGGATTGTATCGATATGTACGGTTTGATGGATACCCTGACGCCGTCTAGTCCTCGTAATAAAGTTTCAGTGACTGTCTGAACCAACAGACCATTGTCTCTGTTCAACACAACTATACAAACTTCATTCTTCAACGACACACCATGTTTGGGCGAGTAGGACAACACACCATTCTAAAATAAAAATACAAATGAGTACAACACTTTAGAGTGAATCTTTTGGTTTATATCTCTATCGGAATGATAACAAGCTTGTAGCCAATGGACGTTGAGGGCAAGTAATTGGATCGGGTTCTGCGGTTTGAACCATTCATGTATTCGAAACAACACAGGATATTGGCTCTTAATCCTTATATATCTACAAAAATATATATGTATATCAATTGTCCCATCTGCATCTATTCCTTTACAAACATGTCAGCTAACGGGTATTAAGATATATCTTATCTTCTTCGCCATGGCCCTTGTACCTATTTATAATCAGAGAGCATGGTGTCAACGGCGAAAAAAAAGTATATTTTGATTTTTTTCGTTTTTAAAAAATAAAGTCTCATTTAAAAATCTATCCGACAAATAAGTTGAGGTTATTTAACGGACAATGTAAGGAAAGGGATACAAGGCAATTTTCAAATCGCTGCGGTCCCTGGTACCTTGGTTTGTGTATTGTTGTTTGAGGTGGCCGCAGAACCATTACCACAGCTGATGACGGGTTTGGAGTCATTGTCCTGTACAGGTTTGTTCACTTCTTTGGCCTTGAGAGGTCTCATGTACCAGGCAGCTAGATAGTTCTGTGGGACCAGGATTAACAATAGCTCAAACACGATCACCAGTATCATACCAGCACCCATAAATTCTGAAAGTTTAACCGTGGGATTGTGTTATATGTAATATGTGCACATTCTCATTATTACACATTATAGAATTAGATTATACAAGACGTTCAGTTTTTCCGATATAGTGCGATGCGATAATTCACAATTGAATGGAACTGATGTGTAACGTTATGAATGTAAGCCTCAGACCATCAAGAACATTATACCGGTTCAACAGCCAAAAACATATATATAGCTACAAATAGACCTTCAAAAATTGCTGTTGGTAACTGAAGTTGAATGCAAACAACATTTCTTCTACAAAAGCCCCACCCTTCCAACAAACCAGTGCTTTAACTCGCATTGCCACCTAAACCCTCCAACATTTGATTGAAATAGCAACAATCACGGCGTCAAACATCAATCAAACACTTGGTAATGTAATATTTCCGAGGCAGATATACATATGCGTACCATCAGTTTGTACACGTCTCTCCACGGCTTTCAGAGAAACCCGCATAACTCTGTACTGATCGTGGAGACTGTCCAGTTTATGCAAAATGGCCGATAATTTTTCCACCAGCATACCGTTCACATCTGATTGGTTGTGTACTTCTTGTTCTATCAGATCTCGAGCAACACTTTGGTCCTTGAAAGCCATCTCTAATAGTTGGAGGCGATTGGATATGTCGGAAAACACGTGCTTCCATGGGCACGAATCGGGCGTTTCCGACAGACATGATGGGACTTCCCTTGTACGCAGTTGATCTACGCTCCACCTCACAGTGGTGTATGCACCCAATATGGCGAATAGACCGCTACAAATAGAACCATACATTCTATAAGATTAAATATATATACTAGAAAGAAAACATTATTTCACAAGACAGTATTGCAGGGATGTGGAAAAGTACTGATAATATAATTATAATAAACCATACAGGTGTAGGCTTATTGTTTCAGTAAAACAAATACTGCTATTTTCGGGATATCGATTGCATATTGTAAGGCCCTCAGTTCCTTCTTATGTTTGGACCTATACGGAATTCCTTCAATTCAACGACTTTCTATACCTTAAAGCATTTGCTTCTCCATAATCTGCTACAGGGAAAAAACACATGGTTACTGAGTTTATTTCAACAAATCCCATGATGCATTGAACTCTCCAGAGACTTGGATTTGACTTCTTAGGTTTTGCCCATTCAATTTTCGCCTAAGGTCTGGTAAACGTGAAACTTTTGTTCACTTGAAGTACGTGCTGAATAGTTTGAATGCTCGTTTCTTTTGCTCGCTCAAGAAATCTGCGTGGACTTAGCTGGCGTCTGGCTACACATTGAACATCAGTCTTGCTGCTTCGCTACCTAGAACACTATTATTATCGTAACTTGGTTTATGTTTTGTCCATTACGGTGTTTGATTTCGTTCGTTTTGTTCAAAGTTAACCTCTCTGTCTGACAAGCAATAACAAAGAAGCCGGAACAAATGAAGTACGCTGGTGCTCCAGAACCAGTTATCGTCTACGTCTTGCTAAAGTTAGTCAATGGCCGTCTAGTCTTGCTAAAGTTAGTCAATGGCCGTCTAGTCTTCCTAAAGTTAGTCAATGACCGTCTACGTCTTCCTTAAGTTAGTCAATGGCCGTCTACGTCTTCCTAAAGTTAGTCAATGGCTGTCTATACATAAGCCCTATAGGCCTAGTTGTCCACCTATATATGTTCTTGACCAAGACAAAGTTAACAAACATTTCAAAGACGCATTATCACGTCCATTGTGCGCTGATAAAACAAACCACTTATGGGTATAATGGCCCATAATTCGAGCAATGATGATAATTGATTATGACAATAGCTCATGGAGAATCTCCCCAAGAACATGATGGCAAAGTCAATAAGTAGGCCTCATGTACAGCAATTCTACTCTCCACATGGATACATAAATTTCGTTTTACATGTTGCCACACACATGTACAGCACTCTCATAGAGCCACAAACATGTACAGCACTCCCACAGAGCCACAAACATGTACATCCCTGTCTCAGAGCAACAAACATACACATCACTCCCATAGAGCCACTAACATGTACAGCACCCTCACAGAGCCACAAACATGTACAGCACTCTCACAGAGCCACAAACACACACAACACTCCCACAAAGCCACAAACATGTACAGCACTCTCATAGAGCCACACGCATGTACAGCACTCTCATAGAGCCACAAACATGTACAGCACTCCCACAGAGCCACAAACATGTACAGCACTCCCACAGAGCCACAAGCACGTACAGCACTCCCACAGAGCCACACACATGTACAGCACTCCCACAGAGCCACAAACATGTACATCACTCCCACAGAGCCACACACATGTACAGCACTCCCACAGAGCCACAAACATGTACATCCCTGTCTC
>JAVFBZ010013970.1:0-11880 GCA_032466195.1 Katharina tunicata | reverse complement strand
ACCATGGTGGGAAGTATTGACCTTTCCCATAATAACAACAATGTGCTGGTTACCATGGTGAGAAGTGTTTGACCTTTCCCATAATAACAACAATATGATGGTTACCATGGTGGGAAGTGTTTGATTCCCATCGTCCCTATCATGTGAACCTTCAGCTCTACTAGTTGTACTCATCTTCATACCCTGTGATAGATTCCACTGTAGGGCTTCATCAAGAGGCTGATCAAATAAAATAGTTTATATATAATAGAAAGCATACTAATTCTACAAGTAACATATTATTAGATGTTGGGGGAGTAGAGATAGTTAACATGTCCAGTTTTGCTCTATATATACATAATATTTGAAAAACTAAGTATTATCTTTTATCACAAACCCCATTGTATTGGTGAAATTCAAAAGAGAATTAAAATAATAAGGAAATATTAACTTACCAAACTAGATTTTCTTCTCCTGGCTGTTTTCTTATTACCTGGTGTGTTTGTGTTCATTGGAGACTCCACAGCTGACATAAAATCCTGAAAGGTTGAAAATAACACACAAGTTTATAGAATACCGGTGGAGCCAAGCGCAATTGTCTACTCTATATTTATACAAAAATATATCTGTGTATAGAGATGATTCATTAAAAACAAAATGTCTATTTCATAAGAGTAGAGATGGACTGAGCCATGGGTCTCACTTCAGGGTTTACTGCAACAAAGTGGGCAAATATATTGTGGTTCATCATGTTCATTGGGATATAATTGACTGAGCAAACAGACACTGAACAGTATGAGTCACATTTTCTCTGTAGACATATTATAAGTCTCTTATTGAGTAGAGTTTTTTTCAAGATTTAAAACCAATCATAAATGCATCAAATCTTTGTGACAATCTTGACCACCGACAATCATTACAGTCTTATTTCGTATCAAGATTTTTCTTTTAATTTAAATAAATATAAGGTTATATGATCTTATATCCAAACAAATTTATATCGAAACATAGAACTTAGTTAAAATTAGTTAAAACGAATCACTCACATTGAGATCAAAGTTAGGATGGTATATTTTTTCCGGATTGAGGAATTTACTAGGTGTGTCTATTCCTAGTTGAGCAGCAGTACCAGGGGTGTGTGTTCCTAAGTTGGAATGTCCAAGAAGCTCCTACAGTCAATAAGGAGAGAAAACAGGATGAAACATCGAGAATGTTTAAGTCAGTCACATATAGGAACTTTATTATATTTTGGTACAGCAGTTTGAGTAATTGGGGACTAAAATGATAAGAAGTTGTTTTTTTTCTCTTTCTCTTTCCGCTATTATATGCAATCTAGCGTATATTATATATGCTTAAATTGTATCCATGTCTGGTATACATTCATATAAGTAACAACGTCTTATAATATGTGAACCTAATATATTCCTGGAATATAGTCTGAAATTTGTTTTATATCTAGACACCCCTTTCAGTTTACTTTCTTTTTAGCAATGCGTTAATGGTATTCAATGGATTCAGTAGACTTATTAAATTACTTTGTGTTACAACATTTAGAGAAGAGTCCTAACAGACAGCTCCAATATTCCATTAAAAATAAAATCAGGGTAAAATTGCAATTCAAACTAAACACCAATCAATTTATATACAAAATTTCAGATGGTTAAACACATTTACACAAATAGTAAATAATATTTCTGAATTTAAGTTGAAGAACTTGAAGGTATGTATAAAAATAATCATTATTTCAGAAAACAATTATGTTTAGGCTACATTTACCTTGACTGATTTATATACAAAATTTCAGAGGGTTAAACACATTTACACAAATAGTAAATAATATTTCTGAATTTAAGTTGAAGAACTTGAAGGTATGTATAAAAATAATCATAATTTCAGAAAACAATTATGTTCAGGCTACATTTACCTTGACTGATTTATATACAAAATTTCAGAGGGTTAAACACATTTACACAAATAGTAAATAATATTTCTGAATTTAAGTTGAAGAACTTGAAGGTATGTATAAAAATAATCATAATTTCAGAAAACAATTATGTTCAGGCTACATTTACCTTGACTCGTCCATGTTGAGGTTTAGGAGCACAGGGGGTGACATGTGTGTTGCCAATGTTCTCTTTCTGGCTGCTGCCCCCTGGTGGGGAAACATGGGCAGTGGATGTGGACCTGGCCCTTGGAGTAGGCACGGGAGTTGTGGACTTCTTTTCGTGGAATGGTGGGGAAGTTTGTGGTATTCTAACTTGTGTGTTAGGCTTTGTGATTATTTCCTCCATTTCACCATTGACAGCTTTACTTACTAAATCGTTATTAGTAACTGTTTTTTCAGGTAAGTTTTTATCCTTTGTATTAACTGATTTCACATTGTCTTTCTCTGTCTTTTTGTCTTCATTAGATCCTAAATGTTCATCTGTGACATTTCTATTAGTTTTAGTACTGTTCTCTTCTTGGATTTGGTTATCTTTACTAGCATTATCAGTTATATTATTAGCAGGTTTGTTTACTTGTAGTTGATCAGTCTTTGACAAGTTTAGAGTTTCATTTTCAATAAGATAATTATCCTCGGGTTCTCTGCGTCCCGATCTCGCACATGCAAACAGCCACCTGTGATAAAGATATCATAACATTTACAATGACATTCAAAATCTTCTTGAAGCTATATATTTAATCTAAAATTTAAAATCTATGACCAGAATCTTTAATGGGTCAAAAATTTCAAGGGAAAAAGCCATCTAATTATAGCTAAAGTACTTGTGCCCAAATTTATTTTACGAACATGAAGGCACATGAAACTGTGAAGTCACTTGTGTCATCTCTGTTTGAGGGATATTGTTCCTCCAGTACTAAGTATGACAGCATGAATATAAGCTGGATACATTCTGCCGTTATGCAGACGGTATTTGAAGTTTGATAAACCATAAAGCTATCAGGAAGTAACAAGACAAAATGAGGAATTTATAGGTTGAAAAAACACAAACCATTCATGATATAACAAGACAAAATGTGTAATTTCAAATTCAAGAAAACACTAGAAGTAACATGAACAAAATGAGGAATTTATACTTTGGGAAACGATAAGTCAATCAAAGTATAACAAGACAAACGGTGGAATTTAAGATTCAAGAAACCACTAGACTCTTGATTTTCCTAAAATCAACCAAAGGTTAATATTTTTGGGACACATGATTTATGAAGTGCAGAAGGACAAGTTTGTCGGAATAACCACAATTAATTATTCACAAAACAAATTCGACTCACGCTTTAGAGACAGCCGGTAGTTTCCATTTCTTGGCAGCAGTATACTTGGAACCCTCAGCCTCTTTGGTGATCAAATGGGTGCTGGCTTCTAACCCTTTGTTATCTTTATTGTTAGCTTTACGTACAAAGTATTCCTGACATCTGCAGACCAATAAAAATGTACCATTATTCAAAGAATGATACATAACATACATAACCTTAGAAAAACAAGGATTTGAAAATATATCAAAACTACATGTATATAGCCCTTATCTACATCTTTAATTAAATATCAATGTACATGATTTTTATTAAATATAATTATTCAAAATGCCTAGCTAATCGAAGGTTTTTTGGTTTACATCAGGATTTAAGATGCCCCCTAATAAAACACAGAATGGAAATACATATGGATTGACAGAAATGACTGGAGCACTTTCAAACAGAGAGAAAGGGTTACCTGGCTCCGAGAACTTCTGCTATATGCATCAGACAATCTCTTTCTGTGCCAGCAAACCCACTGGAAAACAAATCAAACATATTGTAATGTACTTGTACAAAAGTTCAACACTGCATAGAGGATGAATGTATGCAGATAACAAAAATCGAATATTTGAATTTGAACAAACATTAACACTAAATGTTAGCAGACACTGAACAGATAAAGTGTGTATTTATTTTCTTAGCAAAAAAAGGACAATTTTAGTTGTGAATGTACCTGGTTGTCAATTTAATTGGAAAGATTAACAGCTTTCAAAAAAGAAAAACTCTTGAAATCCCACTTCATTTTGCAAGTCCCATTACAATCACCATTATAGAGGTTATCTTAGTTAAAGAAACCATAAGATATTTCTAGCTTCATGTCAAGACATTATGATGCACTCCACTGACCTCCCACCTGGGGCCGAGGTTAATAAAAGTCCTCGAGTCTACTCAAGGACTCATTCTGTGCTCAACTGAGTCGACTCCGGAATCATGTTCTAAATTGAAGGTTGTAAAAAAGTTGAGTTCGCCTACCGTGCTCAACGGAGTACGAAAACGTTCGATTCTTGAGCATGGTAGGTACCATGTTCAAGACCGTACTCAACGAGAAAATATAGTTGAATGCGGCTTTTGTTGGGTTTACATTTATTTTTACATACCCTTTTCGATTCGATTTTGAAAATCAGATCTTTATTTTGAGCCAAACTTGTTTTCCGCAACATGCAAAGACGCTTCCGAAGCAGCCAACAAAAACAATGTAACGTCTTTCTACCTCCTACACTGAAGAGCTCCACAAACGTGTGCTCAAGTGGCTGGAATCTGCCTTGATTTTGTACTCAGCTGAGTGCGTGCTCAACTCGTTTTATAACCACAAATTTTGAGCACAACTCAGGGGAGTACGATCAAGAGTTTGAGCAGAGACTCAGACTTGAGTATACTCAAGCTTTTATAACATCGGCCCCAGTTTAGCTAACCTATTCTTTGTTTGATTGGTGTGCCAGCCCAATGGGGGCGAATCGAAAAGGGTATGTAAAAATAAATGTAAACACATTCTAAACAACACTGGCAACATTGAAGCCACTAGGTGCAGGCTTCTGTAGCGTTATTAGTCTACTACGTAATCCATATATAACGATACAGAACAGTACTGAACAAAAATGTTTAATTTTAAGATTTGGCAATTATTGGTTTTAGCTTTTCCAATTAAGTGATTTTCAATTCTGTTTAGTAAATTGAACATTCAGAGATATTTTATGTATCAAAAATGCGCACCTAGCGCATTAGTAACATGTAAAAGCTCATTTTATTTGTCAACAAGGGGAGCAAGATGGCGGCCAAATTCGAAAATTCCAGGCGATCACTCGACTTTTGTTTTGAAATTACTGCCGCATAGCGAGTTTTTCACACTCAGAAGTTACTTCAAATATAATGTTTTGATAAAAACTACACAAAGAATTGGATAAAATGAATACTAAGTATCAAATAAGACGGCATGTTCCAGATATGTGCTCCACATCGCCCTGTACGATGCGGAAATTACAATGTTTTAGCATGGCACAGTTCTGTAGCTAAGAAGACACCACAGGACATTTACAAGACGAAAAACAGGATATCACAACATTTACACTTAAAAACTTAAGAATCTTACCTAACAGAGAGCACACATCCACTCAGGGGAGATGACTCTTCAACAATCTCTACCGGCTCAAACAATTCATTACTCGATACTGCTAATAATTCATCCTGCTCCAAACACATTTGCTGAAAAATAACAAGACAAATATTCCTTTATTGTGGAAAATGTGGCAATGTATATTTAAAGCACTTCTTCCTTAGAACATGTTTTGGGACAGACCAGGAACTCTTTTTTTTTTCCCCTTTCACAAACCACTCGTGATAAAATAGACAAAAATTATACATTTGAACCAGCCACAGTACTAGAAAACAAGATCCCCATTGACAGAATGTGGTCCACTGCATTTTGTATAACATGTAGGTAATTTTCCCCCACAAAAAGAAAATGTTTAGAGAGAACTGTCTGAGGAAGCCTTTAATTAATTCTGACAGGGTTCACTCAAGGTTTACTATAGTTATAAGTCACATTGGAAAAGCAAGCAATCAGACAAGAAATGATGAATTTGAAAGACATTTACAACAAATGATTTATAACAGTTAATTAAACACTACACACTCTTCCTATACATCAAAATAATACACAGAAGAAGTATTTAAAGCCACTGGTTTGTTTGGCCACTACATCAGATATAAAAGATGATCTTACCAGCCAAGCATTGGTGACAACTTGTGTAACAGTGACAGATACTGGGTAGCCACCAATAGGAACCAAAGCGTAATCACACACCTGACGAGATGTTCCACTTAGCACTTTACCTGCAACAGGACAATATATATTATCTTTATTTATTTAGTGTTTATTTTAATGCACATATACTCTTTGGCAGAAACCCTACACGCAACCTTGTAAAAGACTTTCCTTTGATCTTCAAAACCACATGTGAACTTCTCTCCTAAATTACTGCTATAAACACTGGAGCTGTAGTAAATTAATTCAGATAATTTTGTAATTGTATTGTAAGGCTACAATATTGATTCATGTGTATACACCAGTGTGCTACGACGATGAAATGCTTCAACTACCGGTGAAGCTAGCAGATAACAATCCGCCGCGGCAAGAATCTGAAAGAAATCCTAAGGCAACACACTCTATAACTCCAACGAACACAAGAATATACCGTCCCAACCCTAAAAGCGTCCACCCCTGACGAGGAATCTACGCTGGTTTATTCTAACCAAAATGATTCCGAAACACTGCCCATGGCAAATAGGCCCAAAACCTACTACGATTACACGTAAAATTAGCATATTCATATATATTTATCTAATTATTACGCAGTGTAGGGTCATCTTAATTGGGACTGAAGTTGTGTATATGGATAGTTTTTATCCTCTCGTAGGCTTTATAATACCTCCGTTCTCATTAATGTAGCCTCCTAATTCAGTTTGCTGCTCATCTTCAAATCCAAAGAATACAAATTTCTTTCCACCAAACAATCCAGCACTCTCTCCCTCGCCTGTATTATGGAAATTAAAAACAGGGTCATCAATTGTGTTACATTCATGCTTCTCAAAACCATTAAATCTCACAATCAAAATATAACTTTTTTTATCTCACCACTCATAAACATTAACTTGAAGTCACACAGGCTATTTTTGTTTTCTTAGATACTTGCCTGAAGCGTCTTGGATGGACATAATATTGATTAAACAAAGATGAACCAACTTTTACAATTTTACATTAGAGTATTTCGTACTGTCTTAAAAATGAAATAAGAGATTTCTGATAAATTGAATGCCAAACTGTATATGTCGTTCTTATTTTTTTTTTCTACTCAATATTAGGTCCATTTGAGAGAGTATAAGTTAAAAAACACCCAGCCATTTTATACTTAACATGTAATACAAAAGTCCTGTTAAATGTAGTATACCGCAGAATTTCAGCCCAAAATCGACTGATACGAATTAAACCAGGTTTTCTATATTTTTCTAGTATGGCCCAAAGTATAACCTTTCAGAAAATACCAAACTCGAGAATGTGCGATATACCGTATTAAAATATAAAAAAAATTTGTAAAATGCGACCCATATTACAATGTCTAATGTATGCACAAGGGGTAATGAGCTCTGCCTTATGCGGAGGCGGTTTCGTGACACCCGTAACTCTGTGAATACGGTGAATGTTCACGAGGAAGACAGCCATGAAAAGTAATTTGTGCATATCAAAGAAACTCGTCAAAATACTGCATTTTTGTTACTTTTTTCTTTCACGACTAGTGTGAATCAGTTTTATGAATAGAAAAGTGTTTGGATTTTACGAAACTATGATAAAGCTTCCTACCAAAATTCTGCGGTATAGTACTTTTAAGCTGATTAGACTTGATTTAAACTTCAAGAAGCAAAACAATCCTCACGTGGCCGTTGTGTCAACTCTTCATTATTTTCTTCTGGTTCCATCAATGTTGTTTGGTCATCTGCTTGAACAGCTTACAACACAAACAATAAAGCATAAAAAAAATTCAAGATTTTTGTTGATAAAGAACTTGTCAGATATCAATTCTTGAGTCATTCTTGATCCACAGATTATACCCAGGTAGGTCTTGAATTCATTTCAACTGATTTTGACATTAAGAGAAAAAACTGTTATCCAAGAATGTTGAAGTCTTTGAATTGTTCCCATTCACATTAGGTTCAGTGGAAATCATAAAAATGAAAGTCTACAGTTATAGTCAGATAAAGGTTGTGGATTAAATGGTGGAAATCAAACTGAGACAAATCCAAATGAATTAAACCCAGCTTTGTTGACTCACTCTGGTCATTTTCCTGTCTCATGTACTGACTTAACAAATCAGCCATCTCCTTGTCCTCATCTTCTGTCCGGTTGTTTTTCTCACCATCAACTGACTTGTCAACTCTTGTGCGCTTTACACTGAAAGTACATTATCGATTTATTTATCTCTCTGCTTGGTGTTTACCGTCATACTCAGTAGTTCATATTGTCTACCATTCATAGCATGTATTTGTGGATAACCAGGAAGAAACCTTGAAAAAGCACCCCATGATCTCTAACCACGAACAACTTCCTTGTTGTCACAAAGTCTGTAATGTAAAGAGCAGATTTGCTTTGAACAAATTAAACTTTGCTACAATGCTAATAGCATGGCATCAAGTTATACTTACTTTTTTGGAACACATGGAGCACTTGCCATGGGAGGTAATTCTACACAAGAATAGTTCTTCTCGTCCAGTTGTTTACCCTGTTTCAAACTGTCTATCAGCCACGCTGGAGTCACAACATGAGGTCTGCACACAAAATAAATACTATTAAATTATTTTTATAGGGCTATCTGGAATTCTTTTTACAAATTGTCCGGGTAAAACTGTTGTCTTGTCAATGACATGCTTCCCTTCACCATGGACCAATACAGTTTCACCTTCAGATTGAAATAATAACTCCCCGAGTCCCTTTCATCAATATCTTATAGAAAAAAGGCTTACTTGTTAACTTGCCTGTCTACTCAAGATTATTTACTTAATTAATAATAGCAACTTTGAATTGAACCGCACAACTTTTTCACAGAAGGGAATGGCACTTAGGTGTGTTTAAAGTGAAGAGATTGCTCTGTAGACTCCAGTCTCAAGGTAAAGTAACACGACACACCAAATTGTCATGTCAGTAATACTGCTAATGACACTTGTGGCGACAACATTTATGAATATGCAACTCACATCTCATCTCTTACACCAACGCAGCACATTGCCTTACTTTAATTTCAACAAGATTCTTCTTACTATTGGTGTATTACACATGTACTAAACCTTCTGGTTATTAAATGGGAGCCATTGTATCTTTCCTTACCTGAAGGAAGCTTGTTTTAAGTTGTTCAGATCCGCCTCAATCTTCTCTCCAATCACAACATGAGACACACTCTCAGTGATCTGAGAAAACCTGAATGGAAAGAACTTCAACAGTTTACAAAACAGGGCACACACTGGCATTTATACACATACTATAAATAAAATTAATATTGGGGAACATATAATGTCTTTATTCTAAATTTATAATAACCCGAGAGAGTTTAAAAAAATTAATACCACGTCACTGTAGAGATAAAGCTGAGAGATAAGTGTTTGAGTTATTTGTTAGTTCTTTGGCAATACCACCAAAGATGAAGCAATAAAAAACTTTCAGTCCATATTCCTGAATCACAAATTTACGGTTTGTGGAATTTCACTACATATCATTTGGAAATACCATTTTTAACATTCTCTTTTAGACACAACTACCACTTGATTAATGATTTTGAACATTTGGAGATGAGAGGAGTACACTGTGATTTTGAACTAGTTAAATTTGATCTTTACCTCGTAGCTCCCCCTAAATTTATCACTTTCTTTAGTTTCTCCAGGTGAACTCCTCGAAAACCAGACAGGTAAATCTACACACACACAAAAAACAAAACAGACAAAGGCATTACAGTAAACATGGGCCTATAAGAAAAATAAAAACCCCTAAAAAATAGAGCCTTATGGCTTTGGTATGGGTGTATTAGGTACTAAGTAATGACAGAATGATTACGCTTGGACTTACTGTCCTAAGTCAGAGGGCCCTGACCTAATCTATTGATTGATTGATTGATTGGGGTTTTACGCCACACTTAAGGTTATTTTACTCATATGATGGCATGCTAATTGGTGAAGCAAACCACCCTAAACGACGCTATCAAAACAGAAGATGCCACAATAAATTTACAGGACAAAAACAGGACACCACAACAAACTGGATTCCTGATGTCCTTGGCTCAGAGAGTCCCAGGGCACCAGTAGGCTCCCAGCCAATCACCCGTTATATAACCAATAATAAAAAATAAGTAAGATAAAGCATGTACGTTCACCCAAGAAAAACATCTGTAAACCAGAAACATGTAAACTAACACAAGCGTCATGTCCACTGGGTCCCTACACATCAGCACACCAGACTATGATCCCATTTTTAAAATGCATATATGTACCTTACAGCCGTCTAAAAAGAGATGCCCAGTGACTTTGGTGAGATCGAGCTCCAGTATAAGGTCTACGGAACCACTTGTGGAAAGTCGAGTCAGATTCAACATGGTTGTCTCATTTAGGTTACTCAGGTCAGGCAGGGATATACAACTGATATCCCCCATGCTCGATAACCTTTGACCTGAAAACAGATATATATACCTTTTATTTTAATGAACTTCATCAAGATCTTATGAATATTACATTTAAATACACTGTACCGGTACTGATGATTATAAGCGTTAATTCAGGCCATGAAAGTGTTACGGGTGCCGCATATGAGGATCTAACATACAGATAATTTTGAGTGAAATCTATTACACTATGATTTAAACTTTTTTAATACAAGCAGATGTTCTGTAAAATACGATGACCTTTTCCTTTATCCTCTTTATCGGGAGTGGATGTGGAGACAGTCGGTCTTTGTGTGCTTCGAGATTCTAAGCGATACTGGTCTTCTTCCTGACTATAACCTTTCTCTACACTCTCTGTCAGCCACGTTAATGACACAATCTGAATCTTCCATTTCCTAGCAAACTCATACTTCTGCCCTAAAACATAAAGAAATTAAAAAATTATTATTTAAAAATCAGGATGAAGAAATTACAGAGGGCTTATTGAATATACATGAACTGATACAGACCCACAATGCCCTCTTCTGGAAGAAGAAAATAAATTTGGACAAGCAAAACTTTTAAAGATTTTAAATTTAAATTTTTTTAAATTTTATTTAAAAATAAACATAGGAAGAAAAAAGTCAGGGGTCATCATATCATACATGTAGAATGTGCAGTTCTGTTCAAAATGGAAAAAATAAAACACCCTGCAATGGAAAATAAATAAAAATTAGACTGTTGTTAGCAAAGGGGATGAATGAACTGATGCCAAATTACTTTGTAGGCAAAACAAGAAAGAAACCCACCTTTTGGCTCATTAATGATAAGGTGTGTACACTCGTTGACCTTCATCTCCCCAGAGTATGACCCCCCTAGATTTAGAAAAGAAGACAAAACATATATGAAATGAGCACTACAATCAATTCAAACCTTTTTTTTTTTTGTATAGATATGTCCCGACATAATCACTCAGCCCAACCTTTGTTTTCATTACGTCCACATTTTTTAAGAAATTTTTACTTATAAACTCTCCTACTTTCCAAATTTTCTGTATATCTATCAGTATAGATGATATGAATAATTTAATTTAAAGTCCAATTTATGTTTTATACTGCTCTTGGAAATAAGTCACATAGACCAAACTACAGTGAGTCTCACAGCTCAAAGTAACATACGCACTCAAAAGTTCTGAATTTTGCACTATCACAGAATCTTATGAAAAATTAATATGTTTAGAAGTTTTACAAGTTAGAGGCTTTCCAATAATTCCAACATCAAACTTGTAGGTTGAAGGAGAGTTTTATAATAACTAAAAATCTAAAAACTGAATTTTCTGTCAGAATATTATTTAGTGGATGTGTCAATCAGCTGTCATAACTGAGCCACCCTAAGATGTACCGACGCTACACCAAGTCAAACGTTATTTAGC
>JAVFBZ010013927.1:0-11882 GCA_032466195.1 Katharina tunicata | reverse complement strand
AACAGACCGCTTGGTTCTCTAATTGTTGGAACAAAGTTCTATATTTACAAAAGTATCCACAACAGACCGCTTGGTTCCCTAATTGTTGGAACAAAGTTCTATATTTACAAAAGGATCCACAACAGACCGCTTGGTTCTCTAATTGTGGGAACAAAGTTCTATATTTACAAAAGTATCAACAACAGACCGCTTAATTCTCTAATTGTTGGAACAAAGTTCTATATTTACAAAAGTATCCACAACAGACCGCTTGGTTCTCTAATTGTTGGAACTAAATTCTATATTTACAAAAGGGTCCACAACAGACCGCTTGGTTCTCTAATTGTTGGAACAAAGTTCTATATTTACAAAAGCATCCACAACAGACCGCTTGGTTCTCTAATTGTTGGAACAAAGTTCTATATTTACAAAAGGGTCCACAACAGACCGCTTGGTTCTCTAATTGTTGGAACTAAATTCTATATTTACAAAAGGGTCCACAACAGACCGCTTGGTTCTCTAATTGTTGGAACAAAGTTCTATATTTACAAAAGCATCCATAACAGACCGCTTGGTTCTCTAATTGTTGGAACAAAGTTCTATATTTAAATACGGCGAATGGTGAACATTCGATAAATTCTGGCCATCAGTTCATTTTCTTTTGAATTTGTAGTGTTGTGAAGGGTATTCATCTTAAAAATTTATTGTACAACCAAGGAATGTGTTTCTTTTATTTTTTTTATGTACAGCAATCGCATGAAAAAAGATATGTGCAAATGATGAATTGTATGTTTTTTGTTATGAGCAAATAATGAAAAAATAAGGCTAGCTGTTTTTTGTTTTTGTTTTGTTTTTGTTAACAAAATAATCTTTCGTGGATAAAAAAAAATGTGCAGCGGGTTGAATGGGAAAACGTACACAGAACATACCGAGTATGTTGGATTAGGGAGGGCTGAGACCTTCTCATTAAATCAGAAACGAATTTATTGAATAACGTTCCAGTGATTATATTCGTCATATTTCGGTAAACCTCGGAGTCATTCGACTTAAATTGGCTAAGATAGGATGAAGCTCTAAATAGGTCAGATAGATAACTGTAGACCACAGTGCCTGGCTGAGAGGAAAGCGTCTTGGTTGACAGCTCAATACAGGTAAGTTAATTTTACAATATAATATTTGGTGGCAAATTCCGTGAAGCATCTTGCCATACATACTGTTATGCGGTGTTAGTTGTAAGTTTAAACATTTACGATCTGTATTTTCGTGATAGAAAGAGAAGAAAAATGGGGAAAAAAGAGCCCACATATAATTAAACCCTTAAAGGGCAATCCGATTGCCGTGTTTCCCTTGAACACTTGATCACATTTTGTTTTCTGTAATAACTGATTGTATCTTGTCATTGTCCAGTAACGTGGGAACTACCAGATGTATCAAACAGACTTACAAACATTTCATCGATGTACTTATATGTTTGTTTGTTAAATCCGGATTTAATGCCCTACTCTATAGGCATTTTACTCATTTGACGGCGAGCCAACCAAATATACGACTGAGGTGATGTTGTCCAGTACTGCTATATATATATGAGTGAAATACGGTTATCAAAGTGAAATGCGGTTAGATGTTAAATGTAATTATATAAATGAAATACGGGTATATAAGTGTAAAACGATAAGCATAAGTATAGATATATATCTGAGATATGGTTATTTTAGTGAAATTAAAAAATATCAGTGTAATACGATAATATAAAAGAAATACGTTGATATTAGTGAAATACGATTGATTATATAAGTGAAATATGGTTATATGAATGTAATGCGATTATATAAGTGAAATATGGTTATATGAATGTAATGCGATTACATAAGTGAAATATGGTTTTATGAATGTAATGCGATTACACAAGTGAAATGTGGTTTTATGAATGTAATGCGATTACATAAGTGAAATATGGTTATATGAATGTAATGCGATTATATAAGTGAAATACGGTTATAAAAGTGCTCTACGATGCATAAGTACGGTGAATGTGTTTCCGGGGGATAACGTGAATTAAAGCACGTTTCACTTATCAGTTGAAGACTTAAGCAACTCAATATTGCAATTTTGTTTTCAAACCAGAGATACACGACTACGAACTTTCTTTACAACTGATAGCTGTGATCTGATTTTGATTTTTACCCGAATTTTTCCGTAGCTAACCAGAATGACAATCAATTATCCAGCACACAACAAAAAACCCGCAAAACCCAAACAAATGCCTAAGATTAGTTTTTTTAACTTAAAACAAACACCGATAAACTACTGATTTCTGAAACACATTTGTCTTGTGCGCGTAGCCCATATCATATATATTCATGGTTTTATTTTTCTCTTACATTCTTCTTGTGAGACAATTTCAGTGTTTTCAATGTTGCCCCATTTTAAATTATTGTATAAAGTTTCTTTTTTAATGCTATAAATACACAGTATGACGTCAGAGGGAGCTATTTGATTCGAAATAGGCCACATAATGTGTTAGGACTATGTTGAAATAAGAACGAATAAAGATGTTAAATATAAAACCCATTAAAAGGTGAATTTCCTTCACGCATGATTGCTTGTACATTCTGTCTCACTCAGCTGTTTGTTACTTACGCTGAAATCTATCCAACAAATTATAACTATGAGTATAAAAAATAGATGATTCCGTTGCTCCATGGATTTACGTTTTAAAAAGTGCTATTGACTGCTTATTTCAATATATGTATTGTCTGCCTTCCTTGGAATTTGAATCCGCCAGTGGCACAGACGATCCTCTATATTTTTCTCCTTCTTCTGAACGCGAGCAGCCAGGCCTGGAAATCACATTCTAAGGCGTCCAATATATAAAAGGTGTTAGTATTACATGGATTTACATCTTCAGATTAACTAACAAGAGAGATGTAAATCTCCCTTCGGTGGGCTGTAAGCCTACGAGAGGACTTTTATAAAGCATTCTATAGCGATTTGCATCCTCGCTTCCTTCAACGAAGCCTGCTCTCGTTAAGACGTTGGTTCCCAGACGATATTCTACGCGACTTCTTCACAAGATTAAATCAAAAACACTCAGAAAGCTGAACAGTTAAAATGTAGACCAATCTGCAGAATCAGTACCTGTACATAAACGTCAGAATCACTTGTCAGGCAGCTCTTCAAAATGAATGAAGACTATATGCCAGCTAGACTATTACATACCAGATAGAACTTTCTAAGACTAGAAAAATGTTTGAACTGTGATTCAGAAAATGTGGTATACCTCATAAATTGTAAAAAGTGTCTGAAACAGTATCCTCTTAAGCTTACAGCGAACAGTAACTTGAGTCCAATCAGGTTTTAGGCTTATAGCTGAACTCTCCAATGGCTGAACAATTTTCCCTTCCTGGTCATTCAGTAAAACATCATTTTAAAATCATGCCGATTAAAAAAAATCCGTTTTTTTTTCTTTCTGAGGAGGAAACCAAACATAATCGATTGGGAAGATAAGCTTATTGGATTAATACACTTCAAACGCTGTATCCCTTAGGTTTAACTTGGAACCACGTAAAGGCTCAAAGATAAACATTACTCCTTTTGTATTCAAATGCAACCATCCCAGCACCCGGTTTGCTAGTCTTCTTATACAGGAATATCAAAAGCTCGTACCTAAAATGCTTAAACCTCTCTCACACAGACCGTTTTAAGTGTACAAGAGTAACAAAGCTCTTAAGAACCTAATGGTTAATACAAAACTCCATTTTGAGTCGGATAACTCATAAATGTCGTTATCGTTAGTTTATAGACCAGATCAACTCTAGATTAAGATCTATCCAGAAACTTGTCTCTGAGTATTTACCTAAATAATGAAATGATGTATCAATTTTAATTAGTCGATATTCCCGTGATGTAAGATTAGAATTGTGCGACCTGGAGATAAAACAAGGGATGTAAGATGATAATAGTGCGAGCTGGAGACGAAACAAGGGATGTAAGATGATAATTGTGCGAGCTGGAGATGAAACAAGGGATGTAAGATGATAATTGTGTGAGCTGGAGATGATGTAAGATTAGAATTGTGCGACCTGGAGATGAAACAAGGGATGTAAGATGAGAATAGTGCGAGCTTGAGATGAAACAAGGGATGTAAGATGATAATTGTGCGAGATGGAGATGATGCAAAGGATGTCAGATGAGAATTGCGTAACCCGGAGTTGGTGCCATGGATGTAAAACGAGAATTGAGAGAGCTGGAGATGATACAAATGATGTAAGATGAGAAATCTGCGAGCTGGAGATGATGCCAGGGATGTAAGATGAGACTTGTGCGAGCTGTAGATGATACAAGGGATGTAAGATGATAATTGTGCGAGCTGGAGATGATGTAAGATTAGAATTGTGCGACCTGGGGATGATACAATGGATGTAAGACGAGAATCGAGCTGGAGATGATACAATGGGTGTAAGATGAGAATTGTGCGAGCTGGAGATAATGCCAGGGATGTAAGATGAGAATTGTACGAGCTGGAGATGATGTAAGATGAGAATTGTGCGACCTGGAGATGTTACAAAGGATGTATGATGAAAATTGTGTGAGCTGGAGGACACAAGGGATGTAGGATAATAAATGTGCTACCTGGAGATGATACCAGGTTTGTAAGACGAGAATTGTGCGAGCTGGAGACGATGCCAGGGAGACGAGAATTTTGATTGCTGGAGATGAAATAAGGGATGTAAAATGATAATTGTGCGAGATGGAGATGATGCCAGGGATATTAGACAAGAATTGTTCGAGCTGGAGATGATGCAAGGGATGTAGGATGATAATTGTACCAACAGGAGATGATACCAGGGATGTAAGACCAGAATTGTGCGAGCTGGAGACGATGCAAACGATGTTAGACGGGAATTGTGCGAGATGGGGATGATACCAGGGATGTAAGATGAGAATTGCGCGACCCGGAGAGGGTACAATGGATGTAAGCTGAAAATTGTGCGAGCTGGAGATGATGCAAGGTATGTAAGATAAGAATTGTGCAAGGGATGTTAGACGAGAATTGTGCGAGATGGAGATGATACCAGGGATGTAAGATGAGAATTGCGCGACCTGGAGATGATGCAAGGTATGTAAGGTGAGACTTGTCCGAACTGGAGATTATGCATGGGATGTAAGACGAGAATCGAGCGAGCTGGAGATGATACAAGGGGTGTAAGATGAGAATTGTGCGAGCTGGAGATGATGTAAGATTAGAATTGTGCGACCTGGGGATGATACAGAGGATGTAAAATGAGAATTGTGCGAGCTGGAGATGATACCAGGGATGTCAGATGAGAATTGTGCGACCTGGAGATGTTACAAAGGATGTATGATGAAAATTGTGTGAGCTGGAGGACGCAAGGGATGTAGGATAATAAATGTGCTACCTGGAGATGATACCAGATTTGTAAGACGAGAATTGTGCGAGCTGGAGACGATGCCAGGGATGTAAGACGAGAATTTTGATTGCTGGAGATGAAATAAGGGATGTAAAATGGTAATTGTGCGAGATGGAGATGATGCCAGGGATGTTAGACAAGAATTGTTCGAGCTGGAGATGATGCAAGGGATGTAAGATGATAATTGTACCAACAGGAGATGATGCCAGGGATGTAAGACCAGAATTGTGCGAGCTGGAGACGATGCAAGGGATGTTAGACGGGAAGTGTGCGAGATGGGGATGATACCAGGGATGTAAGATGAGAATTGCGCGACCCGGAGAGGATACAATGGATGTAAGATGAGAATTGTGCGAGCTGGAGATGATACCAGGGATGTCAGATGAGAATTGTGCGAGCTGGAGATGATGCCAGGGATGTAAGATGAGAATTAAGCGAGCTGGAGATGATGCAAGGGGTGTAAGATGAGAAATGTGGGAGCTGGAGATGATGTAAGATGAGAATTGTGCGACCTGGATATGTAACAAAGGATGTATGATGAAAATTGTGTGATCTGGAGATGATACCAGGGATGTTAGACGAGAATTGTGCGAGCTGGAGGACGCAAGGATGTAGGATAATAAATGTGCTACCTGGAGATGATACTAGGTTTGTAAGACGAGAATTGTGCGAGCTGGAGACGATGCCAGGGATGTAAGACGAGAATTTTGCTTGCTGGAGATGAAATAAGGGATGTAAGATGATAATTGTGCGAGATGGAGATGATGCAAGGGATGTCAGATGAGAACTGCGCGACGTGGAGATGATGCCAGGGATGTAAAACGAGAATTTTGCGAGCTGGAGATGATGCAAGGCATGTAAGATAAGAATTGCACGACCTGGAGATGGTGCTAGGGATGTAAAACGAGAATTGTGCGAGCTGGAGACGATGCCAGGGATGTAAAACGAGAAATGTGCGAGATGGAGATGATACCAGGGATTTTTGATAAGGATTGTGCGACCTGGAGATGATGCCAGGGATATAAGACGAGAATTGTGCGAGTCGGTGACGATCCCAGGGATGTAAGATAATAATTGTGCGAGATGGGGATGATGCAAGAGATGTAAGATAAAAAATTGTATGACACGTAGATGATGCCAGGGATGTAAGGCAAGAATTGTTCGAGCTGGAGATGATGCCAGGGATGAAAGATGATAATTGCACCAGCAGGAGATGATGCCAGGGATGTCACGCCAGAATTGTGCGAGCTGGAGACGATGCAAGGGATGTTAGACGAGAATTGTGCGAGATGGAGATGGTACCAGGGATGTAAGATGAGAATTGCGCGACCCGGAGATAATGCAATGTATGTAAGATAAGAATTGTGCTACCTGAAGATGATGCATGGGATGTAAAACGAGAATTGTGAGAGCTGGAGATGATGCATGGGATGTAAGATGAGAATTTTGCGAGTTGGAGATGAAACGAACGATGTAAGATGAGAATTTTGCGAGCTGGAGATGAAAACAGGGATGAAAGACGAAAAGTGTGCGAGCTGGAGATGATGCAAGGGATGTAAGATGATAATTGCGCGAGCTGGAGATGAAACAAGGGATGAAAGATGAGAATTGCGCTATCCGGAGATGATGCAAGGGATGTAAGACGAGAATTGTGCGAGCTGGAGATGATGCCAGGGATGTAAGATGATAATTGTGTGACCTGGAGATGATGCCAGGGATCTAAGACGAGAATTGTGCGAGATGGAGATGATGCAAGGGATGTAAGATGAAAATTTTGCGAGCTGGAGATGATTTTAGATGATAATTGTGCGACCTGGAGATGATACAAAGGATGTAAGATGAGAATTGTGCGAGCTGGAGATGATGCCAGGGATGTAAGACAAGAATTGTTCGAGCTGGAGATGATGCAAGAGATGTTAGATAAGAATTGTGCGACCTGGAGATGATGCCAGGGATGTAAGATGAGAATTGTGCTAGCTGGAGATGAAACAAGGGATGTAAGATGATAATTGTACGAGTTGGAGATGATGCAATGGATGTAAGATGAGAATTGCGAGACCCGAAGATGATGCCAGGGATGTAAAAGAGAATTGTACGAGCTGGAGTTGATGCAATGTATGTAAGATAAGAATTGTGCGACCCGGAGATGACGCCATGGATGTAAAAAGAAAATTGTGCGAGCTGGAGACGATGCCAGGGATGTAAAACGAGAATTGTGCGAGATGCAGATGATACCAGGGATTTTAAATAAGAATTGTGCCACCTGGAGATGATGCCAGGGATATAAGACGAGAATTGTGCGAGTCGGTGACGATCCCAGGGATGTAAGATAATAATTGTGCGAGCGAGAGATGATGCAAGGGATGTAAGATGATAATTGTACCAGCAGGAGATGATGCCAGGGATGTAAGACCAGAATTGTGCGATCCGGAGATGATGCCAGGGATATAAGGCGAGAATTGTGCGAGCTGGAGACGATGCCAGGGATGTAAAACGAGAATTGTTCGAGCTGGAGTTGATGCAAGGGATGTAAGATGTTAATTGTGCGAGCTGGAGACGATGCAAGGGATGTTAGACGAAAACTGTGCGAGATGGAGATGATGCCAGGGATATAAGATGAGAATTGCGCGAACCGGAGATGATACAATGGATGTAAGATAAGAATTGTGCTACCTTGAGATGATGCAAGGGATGCAAAACGGAAATGGTGCCAGCTGGAGATGATGCAAGGGATGTAAGATGAGAATTGCGCAAGCTAGAGATGAAACAAGGGATGTAAGATGAGAATTGCGCAAGCTGGAGATGAAACAAGGGATAAAAGACGAGAATTGTGCGAGCTGGAGATGAAACAAGGGATGTAAGATGAGAATTGCGCTATCCGGAGATGATGCAAGGGATTAAAGACGAGAATTGTGCGAGCTGGAGATGATGCCAGTGATGTAAGACGAAAATTGTGCGAGCTGGAGATGATGCAAGGGATGTAAGATGAAAATTTTGCGAGCTGGAGATGATTTTAGATGATAATTGTGCGACCTGGAGATGATACAAAGGATGTAAGATGAGAATTGTGCGAGCTGGAGATGATGCCAGGGATGTAAGACGAGAATTGTGCGAGATGGAGATCATACAAAGGATGTAAGATGAGAATTGTGCGAGCTGGAGATGATGCCAGGGATGTAAGAGAAGAATTGTGCGAGCTGGAGTTGATGTCAGGGATGTAAGATAAGAATTGTGAGATCCGGAGATGATGCCAGGGGTGTAAGACAATAATTGTGCGAGCTGGAGACGATGCCAGGGATGTAAAACGAGAATTGTGCGAAATGGAGATGATACCAGGGATGTAAGATGATAATTATGCGAGCTGGAGATGATACCAGGGATGTAAGATAAGAATGGAGCGACCTGGAGATGATGCCATGGTTGTTAGACGAGAATTGTGCGAGCTGGAGACGATGCCAGGGATGTAAGATGATAATAGTGCGAGCTGGAGATGATACAAAGGATGTTAGATAAGAATGGTGCGACCTGGAGATGATGTCAGGGTTGTTAGACGATAATTGTGAGAGCTGGAGATGATGCACGGGATGTAAGATGAGACGAGAAGTGTGCGAGCTGGAGACGATCCCAGGGATGTAAGATGATAATTGTGCGAGCTAGAGATGATGCAAGGGATGTTAGATGAGAATTGTGCGAGCTTCAGATGATGCAAGGGATGTAAGATGAGTATTGCGCGAGCTGGAGATGATGTAAGATGAGAATTGTGCGACCTGGAAATAATACAAAGGATGTAAGATGAGAATTGTGCGAGCTGGAGATTATGCCAGTGATGTAAGATGAGAATTGTGCGAGATGGAGATGATACCAGGGATGTAAGATGATAATTATGCGAGCTGGAGATGATACCAGGGATGTAAGATGATAGTTGTGCGAGCTAGAGATTATGCCAGGGATGTAAGATAAGAATTGTGCGATCCGGAGATGATGCCAGGGATATAAGGCGAGAATTGTGCGAGCTGGAAACGATGCCAGGGATGTAAAACGAGAATTGTGCGAGCTGGAGATGATGGATCACTTTCCTAACAATCAAATCCTTCAACTAGCTTTTCAAGGATGAAGTTTACAAAATATCGCAGACCTTTTGTGGTTTTAGCTGAATTGCATCTTTAGAACTAATAAATGTTCTTTTTCCGATGTTAATTCTCTATCGGGACTTTAATCTGGTTAATTGCAGGCAATATATCGATAAATCTGGTTAAAATTCATAGCGCCACAAAGAACTGTTTTTCTATTACGTTTTTTAAGGTAACACTTTAAGCAACCACTGAATACGAAAACAATCTTCAACTCAACAGCTTAGTTTTCAGCCACGTAAAGACAGTAGCTCTGGGACAAATATAACGCTGGATTTGATGACGTCATACCATGTTACAGATCTGTCTGTAATCCTTTGTTTTTAGTTTACTCTGCCAGTTAGTCACCAATATTTGTAGCGCAAATAGACCCTGAGCAAAGCGCTATCCATCACAATGTATATATCAGAACAGAAACAAAATTAAAAGAATACATTTGTAATAGATCTAAATAAACAACACAAAACACAGCATGTAGAGATATTGCTTTTTTCTGTTTATAGTACACTTGTGACGGTAATGAACAGCATGAGAACAAAGATCTTTGATTGACGAGACTGGTCACTTCGCTAGCCATACTTTTTTTAATAGCGCCCTAATTTGACGTTTTAAACCCTTTACGATCCGATGCTGTAACCGCTACATATGGAAACTATTTTGACAACTAGAAATCAATACCCGATGGACAGGGGGCTCCACGAAGCTTGTAAACAACATGGCGGCAGGGGATGCTAGCCTGGGATTGGTCGAAGTGACTAGTCTCGTCAATCTATAGTCTCTGGTGAGAAGTATGAGACGGTAGAAATGTTGTGGCACGTTGGATATTCACGTCGTCTGCTATTTGTATGAGAAGATACAAAAAATAATGTTGTGGCACGTTGGGCATTCATATCGTCTGATATTTATATGAGAAGGTACAAATGTTGTGGCACGTTGGGCATTTACATCGTCTGATATTTGTTTGAGGAGGTACAAATGTTGTTCCACGTTGGGCATTCACATTGTCTGCTACTTGCCTCTGTCCTTAAGACAAAAGAAACTGCGAAATGTTTGGAATGTTCGGGTCTGTTTACTTTGTTTTAGTTAACGTCAATTAACAAGCTTAAGGAATGTCCCCGAATAGTTTTGTCAGACGAGTGTTTCTTAATGGGCCAGGTAAAGTGTCTCCCAGCTTTACTTGTTATGTCTTGTGTACGGAGGTAAATTTATTCAATAAGCAGTCACAATCGTTTGACAGATTTGCTGACAGATGATCCATACTAACAATAATGTTGATTATGTCAGTTAATGGTTGTAATATGTTGGTAATATTTAATTGCCCCCTTCCCTCTGTATCCAATTAAAGCCAGTGAATTAGTTAGTCCGTGTTATAGGTGTTTAATACTAGACCGGAACACCTTGACAGACTGAGACTCTGAGAGATCATGTCATATCAAGGCCTCCGTGGCGGAGAGTGCACTATTCTAGAGTGTACACTTCTTCAAAGACCCCCTTCATTTCCCGAACTGTATATGTGGCTTGGTGTGCCAGCTACCAGCGGAAGATCGTGTTTTTTCAGGGTCTTCCCAGTTTTACTCACACAATATATATGGCTACTGATCTGTAACTGAGGCTTATAGTCCTATTGGCCAAACATCGAAAAATACCCCGAGTTCCATCATCATACTGCCATCTTTATACTGCCATCGTTATACTGCCATCTTTATACTACCATCTTCATACTGCCATCTTCATACTGCCATCTGTATACTGCCACCTTCATAGTTTCATGTTCATTGTGCCATCTTCAATTTGTCATCATCCTTTTCTCACCTTCATAGTAATTCATCATAAGAATTAACGACAAAAAATGTGACGCCACCTATTGCGCCACGTAGAAGCTCCTTGCGCCCTGGTGCCTTGGAACAACCTGTATCCATCAGCACTATAGAGCGATATCTGTACAAAAAGTACAAGTCATCAGTACAAACACTGTCGATTTAGCCATCAGCACTATAGAGTGATATCTGTACAAAAAGTACAAGTCATCAGTACAAACACTGTCGATTTAGCCATCGGCACTATAGAGCGATATCTGTACAAAAAGTACAAGTCATCAGGACAAGCACTGTCGATTTAGCCATCGGTATATAGAGCGATATCTGTACAAAAAGTACAAGTCATCAGGACAAGCACTGTCGATTTAGCCATCAGCACTATAGAGCGATATCTGTACAAATAATACAAGTCATCAGGACAAGCACGGTCGATTTAGCCGTTAGCATTATAGAGCGATATCTGTACAAATAGTACAAGTCATCAGGACAAGCACTGTCGATTTAGCCATCGGCACTATAGAGCG
>JAVFBZ010013915.1:13047-30204 GCA_032466195.1 Katharina tunicata | reverse complement strand
AATAACCTGCAGTACAGCGTAAAACACAAATCAAGTTCTGTAGCTGTTATGATGAAGAGCTTGAAGCATGATCAAACCCAGTGTATAAATATATAGTTCATGTTAACTTATCTCCCTTTCTCCCTTTTTTTTTTTATATATTTGTACTGGTCTAATTCAATTGTATAAAGAAAGAGAAGAGAAAAGGATTTTAGGCATTCATCTTTATATATGATTTTTCTATGGGTTTATCACAAAAAGGCAATCCCTAAATAGTCTAGACTTTACAAGTCCTTGCTCAGCTTTATACACATACAGTATTACTTTTCTACACATTTAGAACTTGTTATGTAATGCTGAGCACACAGGTGCCATTTTATGTGTGCTTTCATCCGTGTATAAGGCCTAAATACTAAGATTTAGTTCTTATAGTATGGTTTGTAGCGTTAGTTAAACAGGCCTTGTCATCCTTCATTAACATGTAGTTTGAATGATACTAATAATAACTTTAAGTGTTTTGTTTGACAGACAACCTTAATGGCCAATATTCAGAGGAAACTCATGTGCAAAAAGCTTTATGGAAATTCATTTCTAATTATTTCAAGTTTAAGGGTCTGGCTGACTTAAGTTCAAAAATGTATATTGTTTATATTGCAAAACATACTTGATACAATATTCGTGATACTCAGAAAGCAAGAGCCTCTAAAGCATAACCTATAGCGGATATGGACATTTCAATAAGGTACTCCAAAGTCCAAACTAAATATATTAAGAACTATTATATACTAGCTTAACTTACATTTGCTTTGTCGCTTTGTTAAAATAAAAATCAAGATAATAACACAACAGCTTTTAGCACACAATGGCAGTTTATTATGGTCATATTGGAATACCCTGAAAGAAATCACACAAATTATTTTGCTTTTGTCTTTGGGGAAAGCCTTGAAATTCTCAGATATTGAGATGAGTTACAGTGTTAATAAACCGTATGTATATTTCAGATCAATACGAATGGCCCTCTGGCTAAGGGCAGTATGTTTCCAAATTATATTCATGCTGTTAAACTTAGCACTGGAGGAACATTATCTTTCCAACAGCGCTAACACTTTAGTGACTTCACATTTTTGGGTTGTGAGTTGCTGTCTTCTGTTGGAATGCACCGCCGTCATACACTTGAAATACCCTTGAGCATGGCATTAAACACCAATCAAACAAACCATATGAATGTGGTTTATGTAGGCCATTATATATAGCTATAAAATGGGTTTTGCCTACACAAGAATTAAGGAGTGCTTGTGGCATATATTTAAAACCACAGAAATGTAAATCATATCTACCACCTCTTACTATGTCTAAGATTTGGTGCTGACAACCTCTGTCGGGCATCAACGACAGACAGAGATGAATAAATCTCCAAGCAAACCAAGAGTATTTCACTTGTATGATAGCGGTGTATTCCAACAGTAACTGTGACAGAACCACTTACATCACCAAACAATGCGAAGACACTTAAAGGGTTAACTCTGATCTAAAGATAATGTTTGTAAGCATGAATGTTAACAAGCTCAGAACACAGTGCCCTTAACCAGAAGGCGTCCTCGACCACAAGATACAAGCCCACTCACTACAGTATTTTTTCTGACAGATACATACACTGCTAAAACAGCTAGATTAAAACACTTCTTGCTCTACCTATTTATGCAGTGAACAAGAACTTTCAAGTTTCACCCGTGATTACTATGATACAATTTGAATTGTCTTAATTTAAGAATACTTTACAAATTTTAATTATTGAATGTTGTCATGAGGGTCCTGTAGTGGCAAACAAAGCTAAGGAGCAAAGGAACCTGTTTTGTTTGTGGTGTATTTTACACTGTAAATAACTCTTGTTACACTAAGTGTATGTGATAGTCTTGTATCTTGCCATTGTTGGTAGCCGTTGCTGTGCTATGGTTAAGGAGATGGAAGAAAAGAAGTTCTTTACTTTCATCATAACCTGGGTGTTAAATTCCTTATGTCTTGGCTTGGAAATTATGCTAAATTGATGTTTCAACAATCAGACCAACAGTTAGCAATTACCAACAATAAGGTGTTGTCCTTTGACAGTTGCAATTGAAATCTGCCCAGTGAGCTTAAGGGCATGCTTGAGCTTGTCCCTCCATAGGGCACTACACAATATACCTGGCTTTATAAGGGTCAGGGCTCATTTCAATAAAGCAAATTCTAGTTTGGGAGGATTGAAAATATCAAATTTCAATTTGAAAATTGTTTGATTCTTTAAACAGTTAGTTGAACCATGGAACCGTACAGGAATATAGGAATGTCAAGGCATAGAAAACCACATTTCTTGATGGAAAATTAAGATCCCCAGAGAAGTTATAAAAAAATATATGCAAGTCTTTTTGGGTCACAGTGTTTTATTGTTGTTGCGATCTTGACATGAAATACAGATTAAGTCCTTCCAAAGTCAATTTTTGCTACGGGTAATTAATTTGTTTTTAATAATTCTTCAACAAACTGAGATTTATTTTATTTTTAAAATTGATCAAATTCGTACTGAAATGGTGAAGAACCATAAAAACAATATTCTCTATAACCCCTTAAAATCAATATTAATAAAATACAAATTTATCCATGCAAAAGGTGGGTGTATGTATTTTCATAAGTCTATATCACTTGATAGGTCATTGGTCAGCCCTGAGAGGCCCTACATAGTTCCTTTGTTACCTCGTTTTACCTCAATAGGCCTACATCAAGATCCTTTTAATCCATAATGACCTTGTTTGAAAAAGTGAATGTGTAGGGTGTGTTTTATGTACAGGATTGAAGCTTTGACTAGCCTAGTGTAAGGGGACATAGGTCCATGTCAACACATGTTTAGACATGATTTATATTTGTACACGTTAATGTCACCCCTGCTGTTGAATAGACTGTTCTAATGGTTGCTTTGGTTTGTTAAGGTATAGGTAATGTAGGTTGACTGTACACCTACGCAGGGTATATGGTTTCTCTAGTGTTAAGGTGAAACAACTTATTGTCATATGCCTCAGGTCAACTGGGTGTGTAGAGTGGGCGGTTACCCTAACCCCCAAAAAATTTAAATTTGTGCCAAGTTTGAGGACTTTGTTTGAACTGAACCATTTCCTATCTTCATTATGTGAGGATTTGGTATGACTGTCACCTTATGTTATGGATTTAATCCTGGGAAGAACTTCCAGTTGTTGTGCCAAGTTGAACGGATCAATCTTAACAGTCATCTGCTTGAGAAGTTTTCCAGACATAGCCATTTTTTTAAACTGTCTAACCTGTATTGTGTCTGTACATTAGAAACCCATCCATCGTACCTTAACAGCGAATGTTTAAATGTCATCTATTAATCCAGATAAAACGACAAGGAACTGAACTCAGAAATCTTGCAGGACAGGTTTTGTTTCACCTTTACAGAGAAAAGTCTTTAGCGAGTTCTTTTTATCATCACACGACGAGCCTCTTTATGTCTAGTGCTAATTTCAGTTTGCCGGAGGCATAGTTTGACAAGAAAACCTTGTTTGTCAAGTCTGTGCGGATTGCTTGGAGCACCAGTAACTGTTTTATATAGCCTACTTTCTACCTTCTCTGGGCTGCCTTTGACCGTTGTCTGTTTAAATTTCAAATTAGGGGTAGGGTAGGATAGGAAAGTTGGAGTAGACACTAAGGCAAAGCCAGTACAACTAAGAACAGGGTTGATCCTGCGTCAATTCACCTCACAGTTAATTTTGAATTGGTGAAGGTACAGTACTAGGGAAAGGACATAAATTTAAGCGGGACTGACACTTGTGTTTGAATGTCACAAAACAGAGTTAACTGTTGGAGTAATAGCTTGAGTACAAAAGCATTGACATCACAACTTCAGTCTAGGGGATTGTGCCTTGCGTGTGAATGTCAAACTAAAACCTGTTATACCTTTTTCAGGCTTAGTTTGACCACTGTTTAAATTCCACTGAGCAACAACAACCTGTCTACCCTGACATAACTGAGAGGGGAAAAACAGTTTGATCTGGGCTGTGAATATCAACTGTCAAGTGAAGGAAAGTGTAACGGCTGCCCTGTCAGTTACTCTATTCAATATACAGACTGTGAAGTACTTGTATCTGGCTAACCTGTCAACTATGAAAGAATAGCTGCGTCTTCAAGACAGTTCAAGTGTGAAAAACTGTACAGGAATGTGTCCTAAATGGGTCTCCCTGGCTTAATAGTCCAGTTTATTAACTATAGACTTAACAGCTAAATAGGCTCTAGTTTGGATCTTGAACTGATCTGGCTAGGTATACCATAAATGAATGAAAGATTCTTCAACCTCTTGATATTTGGTTGTGAACTTACAGCCATTATTTGTTCAGTCTATGGTACAAACTGTTCAAGTTGTTTTTGTGGTTGCAGTTTTAAAGGATAGCCATACAGTGTAGCAGTGCTTTCCTATACTTTAAAAGAACTCTTACCTGTGTGTATAGACCTACTTGTTTCACCTGACTGATCGCACATTATACATTATTCATCAGAACATACTCACTGTTCAGCGCCTCATATATGCGGGCATACTTAGACATACCTTCTGAGTGTACCTGAATTTAAGCTTATGTGGTGTCGTGCTGGTAAAACTACCTTTACGCGGGAGAAACTGAGGTGCTGAAGAAGTTTTTTTATTTACTCTCAAAACCACCTGTTAATTGTAGTTTTTCTGTCAAAACTATCTGGGCCAACCTGTGCCAGTGAAACTATCAAGTTATGAGGAGTACAACCATCAAGGGTATATGCTGCTAACAGTACCAAAGTTTTGGAAGTGACTGAGGTAAACTTGATTAACAGAAGAAGTGTTGTGGAAAGTCAATGTACAGCTTGTCAAATGTTTAGCTGTAAAGCTGTGTGAGCCATTGACTTCAGCTATACATTGTAAGGAATATACCAGAACAAACCACACTAGGCCTACAATATTCACCTTACATGTATTGTGCTTTGTTAGACTGGCTTCTAGTTAAGCATGTCAACCTGATAAACTGTAGTATTTTTTCAAGTCTATATCTGAACTAGGTAAGACACCTTTGTAAACCCAATTCAAGCACATTTAGTTTTTGAGGATTTGGGATTTCCTGAGCATCACCGTTTGACATTATGGTTCACAACTGGTACTCGAGGGTTAATTTCAAATTTTGGCTTGCCAGATTTACGCTGTAACTGTTCTAGATGGACAACGGTGACATTTACGCAGTGAGTTGTCAAACAGGACGATAACTACCAGTGTTGACTTTGCAAGTTAAAGTAAATTTCCTGGATTTAAAGGACAGCACCATCCAACATGGCTCACGGTATGTATTTTTTGTGTTGTCATCTCTCTGTAAAAGCAATATTAAGATAAATGGTATTAACCATTTGTTTCCAACATCTCATAGCCTTTGTTATAATCCCTATGTTATTGTGGAATTTTGATTGCTTACCTGAACGAAGTTAATGTAAATATTACAAGATTGCATGAATATGTAAAACATTTACGATCATTTTTGCTTATTTTGTATTCACATTAATTTTGTATAAACGCTTTCTGGTGCAGCTTTAGCAGATAAAGGATATTCTATTTTTTGGGGGAACTTTTCTTGTTATTCCTATATAACATACAGAGAAACACAAATTTAGTTTGTCCAGTTTAGTTGTTAAGGCTGTCAACACTGCTGCTCTTGTCTATTCAGTAGCCAGAGTATAGCATACAGCTGACTGGATTTTAAGATAAGATGGAAAATACTGATAAATGTGAATCATCAGGTATGACAGGAAGGAATTTCATATGCTTTTGATTTAAAAATCTGAAAAATAAAAAGAAACAACAATTACTGTCTAATTCAATGGCATAAGATTTTATATTAAAAACTGTAATTTCACTCCATTCAAATTTTTAACACATGCCTATAATTAATCTTTTTAAAAAAAAGGCAAATATTTAAAAGCTATACTTTTTAAATTAATAGGTATTCTAACTTTATTAGCCAGGGGCTTCTCTCCATCCTGCTTTTAAATCACATGTGACTTCTGAACCAGATGCATGCACTAACCTACAAAATCATCCACCGTTGAATTTTATACCAATATAAAACATGATTTACAGGGCCTACACTGCGGTCTACTGTAGTCACGTGATGATTCATACATGTAACATCTCTAAACATTAGGCGCCCTGCCGTTAATAGAACGGAAGTTGCACATGAATGCTTTAACACAGAAATGTCAGCCATTTTAGAAGAGAACTAGGATTGGATCCACTTGAGATCCGTGGCTTGTTAGCCTGAGTGACCCTACCCTGGTGCTCTCTGAGCAAAGGGCTCTAACCCTGATTAGGTAAAAAAAATCTGTCCACATTTGTTACAACGCAAACAAACAAAAAGATGTATATACCACATAAATCAGCTTGCATGATAAAGACACATGCTCAATTATAAGTGGCCTTGTTCATGTTATTAGAAAGACAGGTAAATAAGATACAGGTTAATCAGCCAAAGTTAGTCATGATTTAGCTTTATTAACCTAAATGACACATTGCACCAACAATTATTATAAAAATAAAATGCAAAAAGGAATTAAAAATAAAAACTCAATAGTTTTACATAACCTATAGACAACAAACATAATTTTGTGTTGCGTGGATTTACTTACTGGAATGAAAAACATTGTATGTTTTCTAAGGTTGTCAGCTGATATTTTTATGTCGGATGTAGGATGACACTTGTATATCATTCAATAAGTTTTACATGCTTCAAATGTTTCTGTAGCACTAGGGTACATATACTATGCAGTTGACCTGATTATATATGTAGGTGTTTTGTTCGCCCTTTACCACTGAAATTATCACAGGACTCTTTTTGTAAGTCTGCTTCGTTGTAAAGTAAATAAAGAAATTAATGGACAGACAGTTACTTAGTCTCGTAATGTTCCCATTTCAAACAGATTTTTTAGATTGAAGCCTGAGTATACTAGTTACAGAAAGGCAAATTATTATTTATGTTAAAAATCTATTAAAAACCTTATTTTTTCTTCCAAGCTGTAGCAATTATTGATTCAAAGCTAAACATTCCAATATACAATTTACTAACATTAATAATTTTGATACTGCAATATTACAACTGTACATTCTAGACTCGGAGGTTAATGCAAAGAGAATCCAGCCGAAGTCAATTAAGAAAACAACACTGTCAAAAATCAAAACGAACTGATGTATAATCAAACGGAAACTTACTTCAAACCAAAGTGAAAGCTCAAAAGTTCAATGTGAATCTTTAAAAACAAAAACGAAATGGCCGAAAATCAAAAATGGAACCTTGAAAAGCGAAAAATGAAACACTCACACACACAAAAGAAACCTTAGGAGACCAACCTTAAAGTTGATAAAAAAAACGAACTGAATCTCTGGTTAACTAAAAAAAAATTCAGAAAAGAAAATTGAAACCTCTTTAGCATCAGAACAACTACAGTAAGTAAACTCCAGGCTGATGATATACATGCTAAAACTTTATGTAGGTTAAATACATCAGACTAGCTCAACATGAATGCCCTTGTTTTCTGATAAGCTTTTTTCTCCCTCATTGTCAAATGTGTGGCACACCTTATGTCTGTCATATATTCACAAAGTCAGATGATTACTTCATTAACAACAGCTTGACAGTTTGCCCAGAAAAACTGACAAGAATTCTTTAGTCATCCTCTAACCTGTCCCAAAAACCAGTTACATTACCTGTAAATAAATACACAGTGATAACACTCAAACTTAAGCTTTGGGTTATTCACAATTCATCTAGTTATTAATTATTTGTAAACCCTTTAACAACAAAAAAATACATACCCCCCCCCTAATTTTAGATCAGACTTGTTATATTTATATAGTTAAATCAAGAAGTTGATAATGGTGTGTGTCTTGTCTTAATAGCATTCAATTAAGTCTACTTGAGGTACTTTTGTTGAGGTGATTAGACATAGCAGATTGACAAAAATGTAAAAACTTTGAGTAGTTTTCAATAAATTAAAACAGCATAAACAATAAATTCTGTGTCTCCTAATTTAATATTTTTTGTTAAAATCCTGCTTGATGAGAAATTTGCCAAGGAAACTGTTTTGTTATATTCACAATTACACAAAATAGATGTATTTCATCTTCACTTTTAGATTTGGGGGACACATGTCATTGTCTCTGCAGACATTGCTCTCAATTGTAAGAGCAATGAATGAAACACTAATTAATGCATACATTTTCTGTTTCATTTACAGATTCAAATGCCCCAGATGCCACTGGGCTGCTAAGCTCTAGACTGCAGCGAATAAGAAGTGGCCCACAAGTTACCCGTAATCGTCCAGAAACGCTGCAGTCATCAGGACGAGCTTCTTTAGGAGGGGCTGGCGTAACAGGATTCACCAGCATATTAGAAAATCGACCTTCCCAAAGAATATTAGCGGCTGAGTCCAGAAACCCATTTCAGGCTCGCGCGTCACAAGGATATCAAACATTACCAAGTTCGTATAGATCAAGAGAAAGTACATCATCAAGGTTTATGCCTTCAGCTCCCCAGTTTGAAGAGGTCCGCCTCAGCAGCGACTTGCTTAAAGTGCGAGAATTGTTGAAGGGTAAGGGCTATGCAGGTGTACCCTCTGAGGCTTTCGCGAGGAGTCAGACAACATCAAGCCGCAGGGAAAGCCTCATGCAACGTCAACCTGCTGCTGCTGCAAGCTTACATACATTTACTGAAGAGCCCATGAGTGCCCCTTCTCCATCAATTGGATTTTTTTCAAGTTCAAGCTCAAATGGCGTCATGAATGGTACAGACTACAGGGAGACTAGGTCCTTAGTTTCCCCAGTATCAATTTTAGAAGAAAGCTCTACGGGATATTTGTCACCAACATTTTCAAACTCTGATTCTACAGATATGCTTGAAAAAAGACAAGAAATCGAGTCGAAATTTCAAGAACTTGGCTCAACTATTGACAGTCAAACATCTAGTGCATTAGATCGAATTACTCGTGCTAGAAAATTTTTAGAAGAAAGCAAGAAAGCATCTGAAGCTCGTATTTCTAAATTTCAAAGCAGAGCTAAAACACCTAACTCTGAACTCTCAAGCATGTCTAATGGGGATATTGATGAGTATACGGAAACAGAAAGGACAGTTACACCTTCTGACAGTTATGCGTCTCGCTTTTCCAGAAGCAGCAGTGTACTTTCCAATGAAGGAGGTAGTTCATTGTATCAAAGAGAAAGCTTCACTTCGCCAGTGTCAGATTTACAGGATAGACCAGACATTCCATCAGCATTTTCTTCTAGAACTATTGGAAATGAGACTGTATTAAATCATTCAGAGTCTTCCCACTTCCAGCCCATTGAAACTGATTATAGTGCTCGTATACGAGAAATTCTTGGTAGGGCAAAACAACAAACAGTTTCTCCACTTGATCATCAGGAAGAGCTTCCTTCTCACCATAGCATGTCAAGGTCATCTCCTCCCACATTATATAGATCAAGGTCCTCCCCGCCTACCACTTTTTCACCACCACCAAGATCATCCCCTCCACCATCACAAAAAGTCAGGCCACAGTCCCCTCCCATGATGGCACACACACTCCCAAGGCAAAGCAAAGCAACCAAGGAAGCAAAACCTGTCAAACAAGTAGACTCTGCTCCTTCTAAAGATACAACTGCAACTAAAACTGTTAGAAAAACAAGTGGCTTTGATAAGCCGACTTTGAGTACTGCGGCTAAAGCAGCCCCTGATACAAAACCAAAACCAGCAAAAAATCCAAACAAAAAAACTGTCAAGAAGCTGCCACAAATAGCAATGTTTGAGAATATGGGCCAGCAGAATAAGACAGAAAGCAAACCAAATTTTCGGAAGAATTCTCGAACAAAACCCAACGATATTACAATGCAAAAAATGCTGTTTGGCAAAAACAGTGATAATGGTGAATCAGTTGATGTAAGTGATGGAACAAGTGAAGATGCTAGGTCTTTGGATTCAGTGGAGATTGCAAACATACGCCAAGCTGCAAGCAGTGTTGTAAAAAACGGTTCTCCAAAATCTGGTAGAGGTAGTAAATCCGGAAGTGCCAGTCCTCAGTCCAAAACCCGGAAGCCAGACAGAAACAGTCCCCATTCAAAGTCAAACCGCACTGAACGGTCAAGTAGAAGTAGCTCGAGTGACAAGTCAAGCCAATTTAGTCCCAAAGTGCGAAGAAAAAGCATTGCTTCTCCAACTAAATCTCACAGCAGGAAAAGCAGCCCAGATAGATCCAGCTCCCGTTCAAGACGTAATAGCACATCAGATCAATCTCCAGCCCCTTCTCTGTCAAGAAGAAACAGCATTAGGTGTAAAGATAATATAAGAGTACAAGACAAAGTTACCCTCAGCAGTTTGAACAAGATGAATGACAAAGCAAAATCAAAATCTAAACCAGATTTACGAGACCTTTCTAACTCGAGAGAGAAGTCACCCAAGAATGCTTTCCGTCGTTCAAAGAGTGTAAGTAAAGATGCTGATCAAATTCCACAAAACGATCACAAAAAATCACCTGAGAGAAAGAAAAGCGTCCCCGCGTCTTCCAGTACCCCACAGGAAGTAAAAGATTCCAACACTCCAAGAAGTCAAATCAATTCTGGCCGCAAGACCCCAAATGCTTCAGATTCTAGGGCTACTATTGACAGATTAAGATCTCAAGGCCCTAAAACTAAGTCAAATGAAAGATCTATACCAGTTTCTCGATCATCTGATTCCCAAGAGATCGGTTCTCCTCCACAAGAGCAACCTGTGGGGGGCTGGGAGTCTATCTATGTTGGTCCAAAAGAGCGCAAATTAGAAGATGTCAAAAGACTTGTGGATATCTCCAGAGAACAAAGAGGTGTTGAATTTGTTGAGGAGGAAGACCCTGATACAATACCAGTGGGTCCAGGGGCAATAAGGACCGTCCTTGACAGATTCAAGAAAAATGAAAATGGATCTTCCGCTGGGGTAAACGGTAATAGTGAGGAATACAATACTAGTGTCATGCAAAGAGTGGCCCAAATTAAGCAGAGAGTCTTAGGCACACAAGAAAGTGGGGAAGGAGAAGTATCAGAAATGGGAGGTGCACCCATTTACCATCCCTCAGCTTTCAGACTTGAATTGGGAGAAATTATTGACCCAAGTAAAGAGGCTTCAGTAGCAGATGAATTTCATACTGCCAGAAGTTTAGATAGTGAATCAACAGATTATGACTCTGCAATTGAGGCTCAATCAGCCACTACCCAGTCTTTACTATCAACAGAAGAAGATTCTACTTCTGAGTATAATTCTGCCGCTGAAACTTTAGGAACCGACAGTGATTTCGAACGGGAACGATTTCATTCAGACGTGAGGAAAGTTACTTCCCAAAAGGAAGAAGTAGTTAACTCCAGCCAAGACTATTATTCAACAAATGAACTTGTAGTTAACGTAGACATTGATGAAGGTGAAATGCTTAGTGATGCTTTGACACCCAAAGCAAATTTGTCAGCGGAACAGAATGATTTGATAAACTTTGATGACAATGTACTAGTAGGACCCTGTACACCTTTGCCAGTAAGGTCAGATGTTGATGACCTTTTCTTTGGCTTTGATTCCGCTCTAGTTCAAACTCCTACTCTGTTTTCATCTGTGTCTCAGGGTGCTCTGCCGAATAGTTCCAACGAATCTACTGTAACAGGAAGATCGTTAGTTTCAGTGGACGGGGATAATGTTGATCTTATTCCACAGATGTTTTCTGAAAGCCATCTTGCTGAAGACAATGATATTCCACAGCTTGTCAATGTGGACACTGAGATTCATACAGAAAATTCAGATGCAGAAGATGTAGATAACCTTGGATATGGCTTTGATGAGGAAGAAGTTATAGAACAGGATGTTACGTTATGTGCAGAAAGTGTGGAATTTTTGAATGGATGTGTGGATATGAGGAAATATTTGTACCCTCAAGGCCAAGCTTGTAACTCAGAAATAAATAAAGTAATGTCAGATTCTGAGGAGGTTGAAAAACGTGAAGAGTTAACTGAAGGTAGCATTGTTTTAAATAATAATTTTTCTGAGCTAGTTGAGATTTTGGACAATGAAAATGATATTGATTCACAAATAGAACTTGCACCAAAGCCCTTCGAGCAAGTAGAAACCAAGTCTGATAATTTATCACAAGACATGGATCTTTCATCTATGCTCCAAGATAACGATCAGGTGTTTGTAAATGATGATGCTTTGCCATTAAAAGTACCAAATAACAAAAATAGGCAGTCCTTAGCATCAGGGGTTTCAGAGTCCTCTTTACACTCCGTTAACACGGATGACTCTTTCGAGGAGTGTAGGCTACAAAGTGAAAGCGACATTGCGGGATCGTCAGATGTTAAGGAAACTATTGGAGAATCTTCCAGTGCCGCAAGTGCTTCACAAGGAACACAAGCTCCTGGTAAAAAGAAACGACACAGAAGTGAGAGCAGGAAAAGACGCAAACGGAAGCACATTGAAAAAGCAGCAGCCTTGAGAGAATCAACGGGTAATTCCCAAAGTGAAGGTGGCTCTGAAATTTCTTCATCTCAATTAAAAGGCTCTGATTCTGACAAGAAGTGTGGAAGAAAATCAAAGGGAGCTTTACTAATGACAAATTTTCTTGTCTTGGACATGGGTTTATCCGGTTCGTCCACAGAGATTGAACACGGGGAGCCTGGAGCAGTTTTCCTACCAATGAAGCAAAATCGAAGTGCTTCTGAGGAAAGTCTTTGTGATGAAGCTGGAAGTGTAGCCGATGATGAAAGTGAAGAAGATACATTTGAACAATCAAACAGCTTTAGCTTTTCTACTGATACTGATGACCAAAGATTTTTCACCCCAGAAGCTACGTCACCAGAGCTTGAGTTGCCCCAGCCCGGTTTTGTTCGAAATAATCCTTTCATTCTCAAAGATGGACTCTCTAATCTGACTGAAAAGGACTCTCATTCCAATGAAGCTCTTCGTTCTAAAAACTCTGATATGACAATATGTGATATGTTTAAAAGAACCCTTAGCATTTTATCCACAAAATACAAAGAGAATTCATCTGATGAGGAAAACGCCTCCCAAGTTATTTGTCGTGACTCCTCGGAATATTCTCATGTCCCACCACAATCACAAATTTCTCGACAGGAACTCTCTCCTTTTATGCCGGACAGGTCATCAAATAGTGAAGGCCATCAAAGCCATTTGGAAACCCCTTGTGATACATTTTCAGAATCCGACGGAGAAATACTTCAAGGAGATGAAGCTCTACTATCTCCGAAACTCAATAGAGGTCGAGGTCAAAGTTTTATTTTTCATAACAAGTTCATTCAAGAGGATTTAAAGGCTGCTAATAAATCTCATGAAAAGGTCCTTGGCCGAAGACGGCACCGAAGTCAATGTCCAAGAAATTCTGCAAAAGTTGTGCAGCACCACCAAAGAGCTTGCAGCGAAGACAATGTAGATTCTTATGTTATCATTGATAGCAGGGAATGCTCTCCCTCAAGGTCTATATCACCTTCCAAACAATCTCAAGTTCAAAGAAAAAAACAGAAGCCAAAGGTTAATATGAGATTCGTGCAAGACAACCCTTTTTTTAAAGGTGACGCAAATCATGTGTACAAATCCAAGCAAGATCTTTATTACAGCAATGACGATTTCCAAAAAGATGAAAACCAAAAAGCGAAGAAAAGTTCTCAAGATGGTGTATCTTTGGGAAACTTTTTGAAAGCAGGTTTTCGAAAGTTGACCCAGAAAAAGTCATTTCGAAAATCAAAATCCAAGGTTTCGACTTCCTCGCAAGATTTAAGTTACAGTAGTAAAAATAGTGCTAAAGAGAGCCAGTCAGAAACTTTGCAAAGTAATTTTGGGCGCAGCACCCCATGTTTATTTGATTCTAATGTGATTACCAATTCAGGGGATGAACAAAGTGACATGAAGAAGTCAGAAAATCCTGAAGATGAAGATGTGGTTAAATCTAGAGTTCATCTCAAATCATGGAATCCAGTGAGTATATAATTTTTTTTTTTTAATTGTTGCGAAATTATCACACTGATTTGCCACCAAACACAATCTTTTTGTCTTGAGGCAAAACTTGAAGAGTTTTGAACCTAGTATTTGCTTTTAAAAATGATTTCTTGTTTAATTTAAAAATCTGATTCTATGGTGTCTTAATTTAATGCCTATTTGTGGCATTTGATTATACCTAAAACAATTGCGGAGGGATAGAGCATTAATCGATAACCTTTAACAAAGCATAAAACACCACGGTATTAAATGTAAGCGAAAAATGTGACTTATTTAATTTGGATTATTGGCTGTCAACTTGCCAACTCGTGACTCCACCAGATGGTTAAGAATAGACTTTGTTCCTAGCAGTTATCTTGATAACTTTTTATCCGGGCATCTAGTGCGTAGTACCATTCTAGAGCTCTTGTTAATTGTTGGTCTATTTATTCACTAAGCTTAGCAATTATCTTGTCTCTGTTAATATCTTTACAGTATATGCAATGATTAGTCATGGATCGTTGCTTAAGGGTTTTAACTGTTCAATTCTTATATGAAGTTTGAATGTGGTTTAATGCTCTAGATCGGATACCGGGTAGCACAGATTATAAAGTGTAATGTTATATATAATCTTGCTAAAATATATTAACTTAACCAACATGGTTACGTTGTTCAAATTTTCCATTATATAGTCTTTCTAAAAAAATAATAATTTTGCATAACTTGACCTTAGCTGTTTGATGTGGCGATTTCTGTCAATATTTTCAAAAAAATTATGTTAACTGAGATTGATTTTTAACTTCTGGATATACCAGAAATATGATATGTAAAGAAAGATATGTAAAGATATGTAAAGATATGTAAAGATATGTAAAGATATGTAATGTACTCATCTTCTAAATGCCGCTTAAACAAGAAACTTTTTTGTCAGTTTAGCAGACAATTATATAGTTTATATTGATTCTCATAATAAATCCTGTTCTCCGTGGATTCATATTTTCAAAGCCAGAAAATGCCATGGCTAATTGGCTATGTTGTCAGGTGAGAACAGTATAGACAGTTCAGCTCTTGATAATGTTGCACTGTTAAATTGGTTTTGGGCAGTTTTGTTGCAGGGTGGGCTTTTTTTACAAGGTTTTATCTGGATTTTCCACGATACACTGGCAATTCAAAACTCCCCATATATTAAAGTAAAAATAATTATCTAAAGAAACTGATGGTATAAAGCATTAGGCACCAGAAGTAAGTAATTGAAATAACCTTTTGTAACCATTCAGACGTATTTAAATGTCTTAACATGTCTTAATAGTTATACCGTAAAAAGCATTGGGTAAAAACAACCTATTGTCCTTGAAGAACAAAAAAAAACATGATGATAAACAAACTTAATTTAATTGTGATGCATGCAGAGAACATCATGTGTTGTGTTTTTCTGAGAGAAAAAATATAATTGTTCACGGTTTAATTTGCTTCTTAAAATTAAATTAGACAAAACAATGATAACTTTGTTTTTGTGACACAGAGTTAGTAAAAGAATAAAACCTGACTGCTTCTTTTTTCTTACGTGAATCATTTATGCAAGTAAGTAATTATTACCTAGGAAAGATGGTGTACTTTAAATTTAAAAAAAAAACCTCACTTTCAACTGTAACAGAAAGGTTGTTTAAATGTGTTTTTTTTTTCCAAGGTACATACAAAACATATTTTTGAACTTATATATATATATAATGTGGAGCTAAAACTTGATTTTCTTCTTTACCTGGAGGGCTTGTCATTTATGGGTATGGAGGATAATGGGTTATTTTTGCTTTGATGGATGGCGAGGTTAAACTTCACAGCCCAATAACCATTATCATCTATCCGTCAACACCCCTGTATAATAGAAATAATACCAAAGGAGATATGATGGGCACGGTCAGACAGCCAAAAGAGTGAATAGAAAGGTCAATTGTCCAAAATACCCTAAAATATATGTAATAAGAACTCTAATAATAAGGTAATAAATAGGTCAGATCTGTTGATTATTAGATTGGTTTATAGGTAAAGAATGAAAAATGAAATGCAGACATTAACTGTTTAAGCAATATGAATAAAAAGTATGCAAATGTATCAGTATTTGAGAGAATAGATCATGACGCTACTTGACATCAGCTTGATTTAGGACCTGTTGTTCTTAAGTAAAGACATTTACAGGCCAGTTGTAGGACCTGTTCTTAAGTAAAGACATGTATAGGCCAGATGTAGGACCTGTTCTTAAGTAAAGCCATTTATAGGACAGAAGTAGGATCTGTTCTCAAGTAAAGACATTTATTGGCCAGTTGTAGGACTTGTTATTATTAGAACTATTTGTATTTTGATATTTTTGCACATTGTCAACATTCAGAAATGCCCCCTTTTTAAAGTACCTGGGCCAGAAATGTTCCCTATTTGAAGTACTGGGGCCAATTGCTCAAAACAGTACTAAAATTGAATGCTAGATTAGATGACGTCACATCGTGTTGAAGGCCTATGCTGCTTTGAGCAACAGGCTCCTGGAGTATGTCCTGTTCTTATTCATAATTTTGTGTGTGATTCTTTTCAGATTAAGCTATTGGAGACACTGTATGCTGTTCAACTGATGGATGAGGTGGGTATTTATTACGTTCTCTTTCTCACTTATTTTCATGGTGTCTGCACTTAACACTGGAGGAATATTGTTTGTCCAACAGAACAGTTTTATCATTGTTTTTGTGAGCCTGACACTGGGCTTACTTTCACAAACTGTTGTACAGCATTAAAATATTGTAAGATTATGTGTAAACTTTAACGCGAGGTCATTTTATCATATGACATTTTATTGATGTATGACAATTTGTGAATGTGACGACTGTGTTTACTGTAAGAATACAGTGACCACTGTGTTTACTGTCAGAATACAGTGACCACTGTGTTTACTGTTAGAATACAGTGCCAGTGCCATATAAACAAAATAGCCTTGAGATTGTCTTCACTCGTTAAGCATAGCTAGTGTGTATGGGAATGCCTGGCTGGGCATCTGTTTGAAATCACAATGAATGTGTTCTTAGAAGTATATAATGTAATATGTTATTAATATATCTTCTAAGGAAATTTTACTGCCAAACATCTCCCTTGAGATAGA
>JAVFBZ010013883.1:0-11884 GCA_032466195.1 Katharina tunicata | reverse complement strand
GCCAGAGACCCGAGTTCGAATCCCGGCGGAGGCAAGCAAAATTTTCTTTCTCTACATTTATACAAAAATACATATAGATATGCCACGGTCACAAGTTAGTAATTATAGTTAAAAATAAACAATTTAATATCCATTTGCACATGTAGACCTAGTTGCTTTCTTATCGAAAAATCTAAATTCCGGTCCAAACTTTTACGCGTTGGACAAACTACGATTTTCTGGCTTGGGAGTCATACTATGACTCAATGTACGTCTGGCAAATTTCCATAGAATTTGGCGATTGTTTGTTGTTTGATTGAGGTTTTATGCCCTACGTAAAGTTATTTCATTCATATGACAGAGCGCCAGCCCATTCGGTAGCGGATACTTTGAACGGTCCGCCAGGTCCTGGCAACACAACGATTCATTTATATGACGAAAAACAGGACATCACAACAAATTGGTATCCTGATGCCTCTTAGCTATGAGAGCAGCAGGACCCAACCACCTGCAATGTATCGAAAAGATCCCTTGAACAAACATGCCTTCAGATGTCCACTAATTCTTACACTCATTTTGAGGTATGGTCAGTCCAGTTTGGTGCAACGGACGAAGTAATGGCGCGTTTAATATACATTAAAGTGCATTCTAGACGTTTCGATATTTGACTAGATGTGAACTTTATGTGTGATCTTATAACTGAGCCGGTGGGAAACTTACAGACGTGACAAAATCAGTATATTTCGAGGTTATATTCATGTTGCCATACTTTACACCGGAGAAATATTATATTTCCGACACACCTAACACTTGTGACCTCACATTTTTTGGTTGAGTTATTGTCACTTTATAATGGTGGAATACACAGCCGTCAAATCAGTGAAATACCGTTGAGCAAGACAATCAATCAATCAATCAATCAATCAATCAAAAACAAGCAACAATCAATCAATCAAAAACTCGGAAATGCACTTAAATTTTCCCCTGGTGTTACGTAAAACAACGGATTGGCCTTATTATTGAGAACCAGGTTAATCGCCAACAAATGAACGGTGGTTGACCGGAGCTACCTGTACATTGGTGCTCTCTGAGCTAAAGGGCATCAGGAAGCTGATTTGTTGTGGAGTCAGTGTTGTAGAGTGTGGTTTCCTTCAACCATTGGGAGTATGTCCCGATCAAATTCCAATAAATGGTGTGTTCTGTCTATTATGCATGATTCTTATTTCTTCAATTTTCTTATTTTATATACAACGTATGAAATCGCGTGTATTGAAATTAACCTGTGCGTCTAAGCGTCAGTGCTCTATCTAGCTTCAAACATGATCACTATAAACAGTGCCATAGTGCTTATTTTACAAAGGATAATAAAAAACAATCGCACCCTTCAAGTTTAAAAATTAATGCCGAGATAATAGAAAATATACATCTTAATATCATTTCCAGACATGCGTTATATAACAGAAATAGATTCATTAAGTCTTGTAATCGCAAGATACGAAATGAGGCGCAGACTAACTGGCTTTCAACTCGACATTCTTAACAAAATGTTGGAAAGAAGTAAAAATGAATCACAAGGGCATATCTGGGTGCAATTGTTGTCCGTCCAAGTCCGTCCAATGTTTCAGTGATGTTGGGGTGACATTATTCTTTTAATTGAACATATTATATTTTGTTGAGGTTCGCATTAGCCAGAAGGATTGAGATTAAAACGTCGAAACAAATATACCCAGAAATTATTATCTATCAATGTGTGTACATTTTTGTATAAGTGGCGGGTGGTTGGCGGGGAACCTCCTATGCACTGTTGCTATCTGAATTAAAGGGCATCGGGAAGCCGGTTTGTTGTGGTGTCCTGTTTTCCGTCCTGTAAATGTACTGTGGTGTCTTCTGTGTTGCCAACGTCGTTTCAGATGGTTACCTTCACCCAATGGTAGTAACTGGCTGGTATGCCTTCATATGAGTTAAATAACTTTAAGTACGGCGTAAAACCCCAACCAAACAAACAAACAAACATCAAGTGCTGCTTTATCATTATGCCTTGACGATTGTTGTGACGGCACATACGTTTATGCCACAATCAATGCATTAAACAATGTAATTAATGAAGATACAGTAGGTTACACAGAGCGTGTTGTTATTTTTAGCCGGGATCATTGTTTTCTTGTCAGAGGTCAATAATTAAGAATAATTACATGTTATTTCAGTTCAAATTTTCACATCTAACAAATGTCACCACCTTTGGGTGAGCAATTGTGACACAGATCCTCTAATAAGCCGATATAAAGCTAAAATAAGTGTAAGACTTACAACCCTAACCCTATCCTTTATCAATATTCAGAACACAAATGATCCTTCCACATGCAGTAATGTGAACCTTGGCTGTTTCATTATTGAAGCAGGTTCAAATTACCGAATAATCGATTTGAATTGGTATGGCTCGACAACCTTTGGTGCGATTGCTTTCTGTTAAGCGTCAATTCGCAAAGGCGCTTACGGGGTTTAAAACTGGAACGCTATTTATTCACAATATCAGAAATACTAACATTCCATTTGCTACCTAACATGAGTTTTATAGTAGACCACTTAATCTTCTAACTGGCGACACCTTTTCGACCAAGATGCATATGCCTTTATATTTAAATTTCTTGCTGTGGTAAGCTTTTTTCTAGCCCCAATGCGAAAGTCGATAGCATTTACGCTTTGTATCTTGAATTCCATATTTACTAAGAATTTTATTCGACAGTTTTATTTTCAGCTTCAAATGAAATACTGTCATATATCACAAGGCATCACCATGTAAATAATAATGAGTATTAAGTACACATTCCTTTGACCCTTTTCTGCATCTTTATATAGAGTTGGATTTTTTGGTAAACTATTCTATTCTAAATATCCTTTCATTCTTAGAGTATAAAATATTGTATTTTGTCTGTGGTAATGTCTTTTGAGATCAAGGGACGATGTTATTTTCACTTACATGACAGCGGTGTATCACAACACTAAGCAATAACAGAATCAAATGGTTACTTCACGTGCTAGCTCTTTAGGACTGATAATATTCCTCCAGTGCCAAGTGTGAATGTAACCTCTAAGATTTTTCTAATTATCTTAACGATAAGACTTTAGGCTAAGATTCCAATATGTATATCTATGTGTATAGCGGATTGTTAACCGCAACTATACAAGTGCCCTGGGTCCTTGAATGGTAGGGCATAGGGAAGATATTTTGATGTGCCATCATAGTTTGCGTCATGTGCTTTATCCAGGCCTTCAAAATGTGTTGCCAATATCTAATCTGTGTGGCACGCCTTCACATGAGTGAAACGAAAATAATTTTAACATAAATCTAAACCACAGAAACAAAGCTTTATAAGCCGAATACAAACAAGGAGCCATCACGATAGGCAATGTTTACTAGTCTGTAGAAATAGCATCTTCCATATGTTTTGTACAATGCATCTGTTCCAAAAAGGCGAAACAGGTAGGCCTATATTTCTTCTAATAAAGGCTTATGCAACCCGCTAAGACATTCAGAACATCACAAGCTGTCAATAAGTTCTGTCGGAGCTTTGCCTCTTTTGGGTATTATATTTATTTTGTTGGTATATTTTGGTATAACTTAACGATTGTTATGAGTTGTTTCACTGTAACGGAAATAAACACGACTGTATCGACTTTTGACATTAAATGTGTGCAGGATTGTTAAATTGCGACTTTATAACAAATAGCCTCCGGCACATCTAACTATTATAACAACAGAAAGATCTCAACGCCTCTAGGTATTTATTATATCAGCAGAATCAAAAGTCACGACTACAAGGGATGCTAATTGAGCACAGTGCTTTCATTGGTCGAAATTTTGAACAAATTCTTGACCAGTGAAAATACTGCCAACTTTTGGACTCCTTTCGTTACTACACATAGCATCATGCGAATTCACATCTACGAGCACATTATAGGTAACCCGAGCCTAAATAGATAGAACTAAGATGGATTCCTTTTAGCAGAGTAATAAGAATATGTTGATCTGATGTTACTCAGACACTTAATGGAAACTGATGACTAAAAGAGTCGTGCAGTTAGCATGGAAAGAGCAATAAACCTAGATGAGTTTGAGTTTCACCTTTGATGAGGATCTGGAAAACTGATGTTTGTCAGACGATTTGTTCAGTGGAATCTGATGCAATAAAGGGTAGTGAAGCCGTCTTCAGCAGGTACACGTAAGTCATGGTCGAACCCGAGTGCAGACATTTGATTGTTTTTAATAGAGTTGTCTTTCTATGATTTCGGTCATCTGTTTCATCAATTTATGGTTTGCTGGTCTTAGTCAGTTTACTGTGACCGAGTCAAACGCCAATTCGGCCGTCTTCCTTTTAGATATGCCAGCGAGACACCTCATTCAGACATTGGGTGACCACAAGTAGACATTGATAGCTTATGATTAAAATAATATTTAGTACGGCATTGAGCAACAAGAAAGCTTATCTGAAACGCGAGAGGATATTATTTCTATAGAGTATATGCCAATGGTATCAGATCCTGAAATAATTGCTCATCCAGAGTATTCTACAAATCGCATCATCCGAAAGCACATTGAAATGGGGACAATTTTTTCCATAAATTTATTTCAGGAAAGCTGGTTAAAAAAAACACCCACATAAAAAGACAACATATATTGTACGATTTATACTTGTATTGTGTCGATCCTGTGATTTCTACAAAATATTTCGGATCAATTTTATTTCTTGTAGAGTTCATGTGACAAATCTTTGAAGATATATATCTGTAAAATTTTGTATAAAATCGTTTTAAAGTCATCGTGTACCCCAATTGAATGGGGAAAACGAAAGGCATATCGTTAACGTCACAAAGGCACCCAAAATTAGGTATTTTGCGTTATGACATTTGAGTAAGAGATACTTTTCAACGGTGATTAGCCCACGATTCAAAATATTGACTCCTTACATATACCATTATTCACTGCTGAAACCTATGAGGAAAAATGGCCAGCCCGCTTTACATTCAATTCGAATAATGGCAGGACTTCTCTTAACTCGCACAAACCATGTGCGCATTTGATATTTTTTTTATTTCAACGTAACTTTTAAATTGATACTTTAAAACTTGTTCAAATAGAAGCAATTAGAATTTGTGTAGAAGAAAAACTCATTTGGGCACATATGTGACTTAAGAAATAAGACTACATTGCGACAAGCACTGTAAGCCAAACAGTCAGACAAATAAGATCTCAAAACCGATAAGAAAGGCGGACGTTTGGGTCTGAGCCTCCTGCGCCCTTGTGCTCAATGAGCTGGGGACATGCGCAAGCCGATTTGTTGTGGTGCTCCGTGTTCGTCCTGTGAATGTATCATGGCGTATTCTGTGTTGCCAGCGTCGTTTAGGGTATTTTACTTCACTTACTAAATGAAAATAAATCTGCAATGTAGTTTGACTGTCGGTAGCTCTCTTTTGTCATTAAACCATCTTTTGCAGTCAAAACCTTGCTAATGATGGTTAAAATCAAGATAAATGTATTTATTTTTAGTTTGTTTACCAAACGTTGCTTTGGGGGATACAAGTCATAGGCTATACGTTTAACTATATAAGTTATTATGTATTTTGTATCATTATAAGCCTATAAAATAAATATTATGATTATCAATCAATTATGTGAATGAAGTATGTCATAACGTGTAGGCCCTAATTCTGTTGCTTTCTATCTTTGCGATGAAGATAAATAAGTGTCTGGGGATTCCCATGAATTAAAGAGAATGATTTGGATGAAGTGAATGTATAGCACTTAAATATATTTATTTTTTGTTTTTAAAAGTGCCTGGCCGTCTGTCAGCAAATTGTATTTTGACTGACGCTGCATTCAATTATGCATGTGCAGAGGAGCAATGTTTGACAAAAGTACCCATGTGCACAGGAGCAATCATCGATAAAAGCTGTTCGAAGCAAAATTGAAAGTGCCGACTGTCAAGTGTTGCAGATCGTAACTTTTGATTGTTCATTTTGCACAATTTTTTAAAAAGTATTGAAATATGAAAAACGAAAGGTCAATTTTTTTATTTTTGTTTGATTAAAGTGAGACAGAAAAAATGAAAGGCATGAATTGAAACCTCCAATTTTCATTTTTTTATTTTCCGACTTAGAAGAAATAAAAAACGAAAATTGAACTAGCAAGTGTTACACGGACCGACAATCGTTGTGATGTAATGTGAAACCATGAAATTGAAGATATTTCTTGTTCTCTGATTGATGAGGACTGATTGGTAAATGCTGGAGAAAATTAATTTATTGTTATAAGAAGTGATAAAATTGCGTCATCGTTCGTCTAATTGGGGAGAGGATAATTCATGAATCTACTGCGAGATCTGATGAATGGTTAGGCCATTACAAGTGTCGAATCTGGCTTCCGTATTCTTTAAAACCAGCTCAGCCAACCCACCAGAACGGCTACAGGACACGGCATCGAGTTTATGTTTTTGCTTCAACCTTTCGTATACTATCAATTTCGTTGTCTGCGAACAAAAAAAAGTGCTTCTCCCATTCCTCAGCAAGCGAGGATTGCATTATAGCTGTGCTTCGATGCAATAGACATCACAGTAACGCGATTGCCTTCAAAATCCGTTTTAATATCAACCTTTCGTGGACAATCATTTTGTTTTTCTGCGATGAAGGAAAAAATCAGAGGTTCAATAAAAAAAAAAGGCATATTGAAAGGTATATATCCGCGAGCGTTGTCTGAAATGATATCACAGGAATGCGATTGCCGTCATCCGCCATGTCTAACAATTTTAAATGAAGTCGCTTGTCAACACAAATCAACCTATTACATGTAGTTCACTTCTGCTCCTCGGTCATAGTATCCAAAGTATCCTAATTTTTACCTGAATATATATACATTGCCTTTTCTCGAGATGCCCCTTTATTCTATCCAGAACAACTCGAGGTTCAGATATATCTGAGAATTGATCTAGAGCTTGAGATGATTTATCGGCTCTAATTAGTCGACACCCCTGTGCCAGTGGGATTACGGTAAAAATATATATAGCTTGTATTATTTTTCATTAATTATATAGACTAATTAATAATTTAAGTTAATTGCTTTAATCCTTAAAATATTGATTCCGGTTCATTATTATCCGCATTGTTTAAAACAAATTACTTTGATATATTGCCTAAGTGGGTTTTAATAAATAAATTAACGCGTACTTCTAATCATCTCCACATTGGAAACTGTTTTTGTTACAAACTTTCAGCTCTTTCATTTGAGAACGACCACGGCATGAGGGTTTGTAACAGAAAACATTTTTACGGGAAGCTTAGAAGTCGTGTTTAATAATTTAAAAGTGCTTATGTATATTGTCTGTCGTCTGTATGACGTGTTCCTTTGGCTACCAGTACGTCTTTCAAATCACTTGTCGTTTGGTATTTACATATCTTCATATGTGGAATAAATTTGAAGATTCATATTAATGCAATGATCATTTCGATTAGTTACAGAGGAGGAAATATCGCATTTTCAGAACGGAATAATCGTTATTCATTCTGTGTGTTGCTGATTGTGGAAAATGTTTTCTTTGCCTTAGTTTTAACATCCGATGAATCTGCTATCAAATGACAGCCTTGGAGGGAGACAAATTCCAGCAATAGGCACATGTGCCTCTGTCACTCAAGTCGTGTGCAACTACTGCTTAACTATTGAAAATCAGTATATAAGAAGCTAAGGCTTAAATTTATTTATAAGACATCTTAAAGGTCAGGCTTAAACTACATTTGCAAACTAAGGGTGTTGTTTCTTTCTGCACCTATAGAATATTAGCATGAATACCGTTAGCTATATAAAAAAAGAGAAATAATGGAACACAAAAAAAGAGAAATAATGGAACACAGAAATACACAAACTCTAACTCAGTTGACATTGATTTGAGTGGATCAAAAAAAAGATTACCAAATCAAACACTAGTCGTTAAGACGATTTTTACTGGTAACGTCATATTTCTCTGGCGCGGTATTATATATAACATTGATACGTTTTGAGTGAGCAAGCCTGGAATCAATGTGTGAATCATTTACATGCTGATACCTCGTCTGTAATCAGCCCTATTCAGCCAAATAAGTGCCTGAAGAAACTAACATTTGGCTACGGGAACGTGGGGTGCTGTTTACCTAGTTTCTTCATCACATCCCTCCAAAATACCGGTCAACGCCGTAGTCAAAAACAATTGAGTGCGACACTCAATACCACTCGAATAGTGAATTATCTAGGCATCGAATCTTGAATTCCTTTAGGATATAAGGAATACAGGTCACCATAACCAATGAGTGCTCACACAAGTCACGTGGCCATACAAGCCTCAATGGATTACTTAGAGCTTCCCTTGCAAGGTATTAGGGCTTATGTCTACTCTTGGATGTTATTAGGGAACAAAAAACTTGGACAAAAAATTAGACTATAGTATTTAAACTTCATACAATACCAATCGATGTTTGGACGGATGGCTTACAATAGGGACTGGCTTGCGGTGATAAAGTTCTTCGATTCACGCAATAAATTCTATGGCACTTCTGCTTTCTATCTCAACTTCTGTATTTACTCTGCACTTCATTCTACATCCTTTTCGTTTATCGTTAAGTCGTAATATGACGGGTTTGAACGGTATGAATATATTTACCAACATACATAAATAAATAGCGTTATTTCCCTTGATGGGTTGCACTTTGCAGAGTAAAGTAAATACTATTTTTAAAAAAGATACACATCAATCTATGTGAATTTTACATTATTTAATAGCAGTATTGTAGCCAATAACTTAATGATCCTTTCTACTAAAGGTATATGTCTCAAAGACATACTAATGGGTATCGGTTGTCACGTCAAGTAAGTATGATATTTTGTCCGTAAAACACGTGGATTAGCTACAAGTGTAGATGCTTGAAACACTTAATTGTTCTTAATAATATCCCTGGGGTTTTAATCCACTTTAGTAAGCAACTACTCCGTGGAATCGGATCTTTGGTTAATATGCCCAATTTCAATTCCATTGAATTCTACCTCGAAAGTTTGCAATTTTTCCTAACTATCCCTAACATCTTCTATGTCTTTCTTAATACTCAGATAATTCATCGTAGCTTTGGAGCACGTACGTGTAAACACAAATTCCAACAAGAAGCAAGGCAGGTCCTTTAAATAAAAAATACGACAATACGGTCTTAATTTAGTTAGTAACTTTCAATGTGAGGAGCGGGTAGCTCTGGGTCGTCAGGTAGCTGATTTGTTTTGGTGCCCTGCATTGTGCACTCGGAAGTCCTTGAATGTACTGTGCACATCATCTCGGACGTGATGTGATCATCGCCATTTTGGTCGGATATTTTTCACAGCCTAGGTAAAACTGTCAATGTAGACAGATTATGTGTTGTACGTGCATACGGCGGTAAATAGGCTTCCGGCGAACAAAATGTATCATTCTGAGTCATATTCATACACTTATCTCGACCGAGCTTAGTGATGACAGCGAAATAACGAGACATCACTCGAGGTTTTGCCGATTGCTGCTTTGAGCCCTGTTATTGTTCTGTATTGTCTGCTTCTTGCCGGTGACGTCAAGGTCGCCCATTGTTCTGGAACGTCGTCGGCTGAGTGAAATTACCTAAGTACGGTGTGAAAAAACCCAATCAAACAAACAAAGCAATGCGGATGTGTGCTTGTTTGTCGGTGTACTTATACTTATGTTTATACAGCTATTGAATTTACATTTTCAAGACACACGATGGATGAATTATAGTTGGTCTGGGATTGGCAAACACATGCCCATTGGAGAGTCACATTTCTGGGTCGTATTCGTATTGTTTGTAGTTAAATTGACAGCAGTTGAAAGAAATAATGTAAATTGAGAATATGCCAGTCACTTATTGGAATTGTTACAAGCAACGAAACATGGGCTCTTTATGAGCAAATTACAATTATATGAGGAATGACATTTAGACCCTTTGTAGTGTAATCTCAACATAATCGTGTTACCAAGAATGTAAAATTACATACTTCACACTCCGATATTGGATGAAGTAAAGGTATGTCTGCACAAATGTGGTTGTGTTATCGTTGCCGTCAATAAGCCAGTCAGGAAATGTACATCTACCTAATCAGAAAAGTGACAATTTGTTTTATGGATTATGAAAAAAGGTAAATTACATTTTTTACAACGCACCCGCATTAACTAACATCCAGTAAACAAGCTTATTTGGAAGGGAATTAAAAAAATAGTTAGCCTGAGTAGACAGCATTTGTTCTGAGCGTGTCGATAACATGCATTATCCTATTAGAGACAATGTATTCAATTTTGTGTATGGTGGACTTTCATGCCAGATCAAAGTTAATTCTGTAAAATCTATAATTCTGTAATGGGAGATGCATGTAGTGTCCGCTCGTGTCGTACCAGGGGGATACGCGTTAATTTAATAGGGCTTCCTTGGTGTCTGTCTGTGTTTACTCAGGAAGCTCTAAGACACATGCAGTTTGTCGTTTCGAGTAGTGTGACCACAGGGAGCTTTTGTCATCCACTCGCGTCGTACAGGGGGATGCACGTTAATTACATACTTAACACTTGCTTGGAATCTGCCTGTGTTTATCGGGGGGATACGGAGCCAGCCCTAAGGCCGTGTTCAGGTGTCATGCATTTCGCTTCGTGGTTTACCGGAGAACACCACGGAAACTCGACTAGATATAATATATACAGCCCATGGAGGCCCAGTTCGCCATTCCTGTGTCTTAAAGAAATAAAGCCACGGCCACTTTCTTTCCAATACAGAATTGTTATGTCTTATGTTGTTAAAAAATCTTGGTTCAATATGCGAGGTATTATGATAATTAGTGCGAAACGATTTTGATAATGAATATTTATTACACACTAGTTACGTAATAGAGACACAAACTACATGGCAGGAAAAGTCCAACATAAATATTCATGATAATCTTTTCACTCTTACTAAACTGACAAACAATTAGTGCGAAACGATTTTGATTACGAATATTTATTACACACTAGTTACGTAATAGAGACACAAACTACATGGGAGGAAAAGTCCACCATAAATATTCATGGTAATCTTATGACCCTTACTAAACTGACAAACAGTTTTAGTGCGAAACGATTTTAAAACTGTCTATCTACACAGACCCACATTTTGTTTGTTTTCTTCTCTTTTAAGAAACAAGTAAAGAGTTTGGAAACTTAGCGGATTAAACGATCACCAATGCCACGAGCATGGGTATGATGGTGACGGAGATTATTTTTAAATTTAAGGGGGAAAGTGGGGCAATAGGGACCTGTGAGGTCAAATGAACCATTGCGATATAGGTAATACCATAAGTTCTGCCTCGAATCTTGACATTGTTTTCGATAGCGCATGTGTCGTTCACTTCATTGACACCATTTCTTAGGGAGGCAACGCGCAGATTTGATCTCAGAAACCGATTTGAACTAAGGAAAGAGCAACTTGGCACCCTCTGAACATCAAGCACATCAACAACCGGGAAAGTGAAATTGCACATTTGCATATCAAACGATAGGTGATGAATTGATACTCGCACACTGACATAATTTGAACGCATGCCCTGATTTTGCTTCGCTTGCCTAAGAAGGAAAAACTGCCACTCGGGACAAAACGGACTATATAATAATAATAATAATAATAATAATAATTTTTATTTAAACTCGAAACCACAATAGGACAAATGGCCTCTTTTCATATGGGTCGAGGGCTAAAACAGTATATTTTGTTTTATACATTTAACAATGTTCATATAATGTTCATATAAATGCAATTATCATATACCTATAGCGCAGACTCGCAGGATACAGAGCCATCGGATATTTATCCATATCTACATCCTCTGAAC
>JAVFBZ010013841.1:0-11885 GCA_032466195.1 Katharina tunicata | reverse complement strand
ATCAATCTTGTATCAAATATTATGGTGATAAAAGGAGCAGTATCCTTTCTGTCATTTATTTTAGTACGGTCATTACATTATCAATAGGTACTTTCTTGTGCTCTCTGGCGAGTAAAGGGGTTTTGGACAGCGGAGCTTCATGATTAGGTTGTGCTTATTTTAACCCATACCTATATGTTACATACTCGCCACATATTCATCTTCACAATGTATATGTATAGCCTTTTCTCGAGATGCGCTTTTACATTATCCAGAGGTTTAGGCTAACTCGAGATTAAAATTGTTTCCGAGAATTGATCTAGAGCATGAGATAAATTATCAGCTTTAATAAGTCGATATCCCGGTGCCAGTGTGATTACTCTTGACAAATATATATATATATATATAACAAGTACATACTGCACCTTGCATGTAGTCGGTCATAATAGCTTCTTACAAGCTAATGTTATTTGCTTATGTAGACCGAAACTTTAAATATAATATCTTATCTTATTTCGTCAAGCACACCCATTTAATCGCAATCTTCGGATACCTAAATGGTTATGTTGAAAGTTATTTTTCGACTAGTCTACCCATACCAGCCCTCTATTGCAATTCATTCACACAGCGCTCTGAAATCTACCCCAAGCTGGTTTTCTTAATATAAGTACAGAGCGAAATAGAAACCAAGTTTATTCTTTGTTTCGCAGGTTGTTTCTTACATCAAAAAGAAAGGATAAGAAAGACAGGTGTTTTTTCTTGATTTTATACACAAAGGACACTGCTCGAACGAATATCGCGGTGAAAGTTGTATTTCCAAAGGCAACGGGTTAATTCTCGTTTTAATGAATGCGCCCTAAGACAATCCATTTTCATTAATTTCCTTTCGATATTGCACTAACTGTATACACTTTAGACTCGATAAGGCTGTTTAAAGCCTGTTTAAAACATGACAATCAATTGGTTTAAGCATATAGCAAGTGATTAGCCGCCAATGATTGGCTAAGACTCTTATACCCCCACATATGTTGGATCCACCGTCGTCCTTAAAATGCGTTGCACGTACCAGAATGGTAACTTTTTGTAGCTTGGCTATTCGTTTTCGAATGCTAAGTATTGCCGAACAATGTCAGGTACGAGGTCAGCAGCTAAAAATCGTCAAGCCAGGCCATCCGCTAGTAGCAAAAACCCAAGCAGCCACATTGAACCACCACCAGTTAGCATTGATGTAAACATTTGGTGTTCAGCAAATTAAATTTCTGCGTCGACCTGCAAGTTGTTAGTTGACAATGACTTTGATTCCATTAAAGCTTTGTGTAAGCTGACACGAGATATCATAATGACCAAACTGGGAAGCCCGCAACTGGGACAAAAACTACTACTGAAGGATTCTGCACAAGTGATAAAACGAGAATCCAGTCCGGATCAACATACGGAGAGCAATGATTTACACGATGACGGGGCCCATGCATCCCATGAGCTTAACACACAGGATTCTTCAGTAGTCTCACCCTGCAATACCGAGGAGTTATTGGCTATATTAAATGACATGTGCCACCAGAATCTTCAGCAAAGCGGACAACCAGCCATCCAGCCATGAACAAAGAACAGCAAACTAGAGGCACTGAACCACCTGGAGGTATGTTTGACTTATTGTCTAGATTAACCGGGTCCAATAATGTGCACAGAACCCCCGTCCCCTTGCGGGAAGAAAGTGTGTTTGTTTCAACAGCACCCGCCAGCCAGTCTCGTTACACGGATATCAATTAGTTTGATCTGGGATCCTTAGAATTCAAATAAAAGGACACAAAAATCCCTTATAACAAGCTTAACCAGTCACAGTATTGGGAAGATTATGAATCCTTAAGGAAATGGTAGTAAAGGACAGTAGTTCACACGAGACCATCCTGCAACATTTTGACTATTTGTTAAAATAGGAACTTTTCCCCAACTTTTTGATTGGCAGTCCATTCTTAAGTTGGTGCCAAACCTACCAAAAAAAGTAAAGCCTGCAATACACGTCTATTTAGCTCACATATCGTATACCAAAATCTTCCCCGTGTGCCATGTAATAGACAACTATCCTAATCAAGCCACGCAGCTCATTGCGAGAAAAACATTAGAATACACTGCTGCCAGTAGAAAGTTTTAAAAATTCAGGAACCCTACTGGAAACAAGGTGGAAAAGAAAGACTAGGGCTCCCTCTACAATGAAGACTATTTGATATGTCAAACGAAAAAGCGGTTTAGCCAATATAGGGCAATGTTCATAACACGTGCTTGATTTGCAAATTTGTGTCTGTATGAGAGGTATTTGGAAAGTAATGGTTTATTTTAGGAATCCGTACGCGAGTACACTTGATTCTGTTCACATCGATGTTTTCTTTTTAGACCGGTAAATATAATTCAGGGAAATCAGCTCTATAACGTTCACCATAACTTTAACTTACAATTTCATGTATTAAGTCATGTAATTAAATTGAACCAAATACATTGAATTCTGTAAACAAATCATCAAATTTGCCTACAAACAAAAGTACCGATGAGAAATCATTTTCCAGTAGAGCTAAGGTTGGCAACAACTTTTCACATTTACGTATGGAGATCGCAAGACAAACGGCTATGATATCATGATGTTTTCTACCCAATCGGTTCTGGATTTCGATATTTTGACAGTTGTAAGCTGAGGGTCCACAGTCCTACATTTCGTGACTTCAGTATATTTTAAATACACTGATATTTGTTTTATTTGTTTTTTATTTCTAAAAGATTTCTTAACATATCGCCTTTGAATATATATATATCACCAATCCGTCATGTAAACAGATTGTTGGTCGAATATGCTACCTCAAGGTCCACCCTAGGTGTATAGCCTTACACATGGTGAAATAAGTCCCGGTAAAATGGCTGACCAATCTGTACAAATCAAACAATATGACAACTTGAAGAGTTACCCTACTTAGTTTACAAAGTTATTATTAAAAAAAGAAAATAGCCTTCTATGTAGTCCAGAAATCAGAATCTTTTGATATGTGTTTGAGTCATTAATGTTGTCAAGAATTTGACATCTACTGACAGCCGTGTGACCTATTGTTTCAGTGTGTATTACTTTTATTAATTAACAAACTCACTAACAAGTATGATATTTGAATTCAGTATTTCTCTCGGAAGATTTTGGTATGTGATATGTGTACTTTATAAATGTTATGCACTAAACTAGACCCGGCTTTAATTTGACACATAATTTTTTTGTCTGTTTGGCACCACCTTAATTTCGATCTTCAGTTTAGCCGCCAACACGCTGCAGAGAATTTCCGATGGAACGTGGACCGACCATTTATAATGCAAGCCTGGTTAAGACCTAGGGGGAGAAACGATGAGTGTGACCAACAAAACCCAATTCCCAAGGAGGACCAACCACCTACCGTGTGAACAAATCCAAATAGGACTCAAAGTCCAGCAAGTCTGAGAAATTCAACGGACGATTTTTACGCGTGTGTAACTATTCACATATAAATTTAACATGTTATTCCCCTAACCACAGCCAGAGCAATCATGGAAACCAATCCGATTCACTGCGCGCAACGAATGTAAATTTAAAAAAACCTTAGATTGTCCTATCTCTGAACCGCAAAGATCTCGGCTGTGGGTGTGGAAAAGGGGCTTCAAACAGATTGCGACAAAGATTTCTTACTGCTTGGTCTTAAGCACGGATTTTTTTATTGTTGACGATATTACTATAAAGCCTATCCCTGTGCATGTTCCAAATTCAGCTTCGATTGCTGTGAATAAAGAATATGTTGACAAACAAATTCTAAAGGAGATATTAGAGGGACATTATGCTCTGACTGAGAAACCACCAACTATTGAAAGTGCTTTAAATGCCATTCCAAAGTCCGATGGCTCTGTTAGATTAATACACGACTGTAGTAGACCTAATGGATTAAGTGTCAATGATTATGCATTTAAGGACCCCTGTGATTATCAATCGTTGTAACATGTGCAATATGAAAACTTAGGCCTCTAGTGGAAATTCGGTGATCAAAAATTTTATTTTTATGTCGACAAGTTATGCTTTGGGGCGAGAAAATCCCTCCAGTGTGTTCAATAGAATAACTCAAGCTGTCAAACGTATGATTCGACGACGGGGCTACAATAGAATTGTGGTTTATCTTGATGACCTTTTGGTAATGGCCCTTAACTTTGAAGCTTGCTTAGAAGTGTATAATTGTCTCGTTTTTTTGCTAAGATCTTCGGCATTTGCTATAAACTGGCAAAAGGTTATAGATCCATGTCAAAAGTTGACTTTTCTCGGCATTGAGATTGACACTGTAAATGGCATTTTGTCCCTCGATTAAATCAAACTTTTCGACCTTATCTGTTATCTAAAGTGTACTTTAAGAAAACGCAGATTATCCAAAAAGCAACTCGAAAGGCTGGCCGGTAAACTAAACTGGGCCAGTAACGTGATTACATGGGATAGAGCTCATGCATTTACGATCTCATTTCTCAACTGAAGAAGCCTTCTCACAAAGTACTAGTGTCTAATATCTATGCCAATATTTCCTGGTGGATTTGCCACATAAGCAACACAAACAAATCGTAAAATCATTTTGGATGACCGGCCCGTAGTTCTGGTGGTCACGGATGCATGCAATGTTGGAGGTGGAGCATGCATTCTGCTTATCAGATCTAAACTGTCCAGAGATACAGGACACCTCAATATTAAAGAACTTGCTGCTGTACTGATTTCTGGTAAAAGGTGGCCTATTTCTTGGGCGGGACACAAAGTATGTATTTATACGGACAATACTGTCACAGCAGCTGTCATAAATAAGCGATCTACACCATGCAGCGCAGCGTTAAACATTCTTAAAAAGCTCAGTATCTTGTCCCTCTGTTATGATTTTACTATTAAGGCAAACTATTGTCCTGGCCAACTCAACACATTAACGGATTCTTTATCTAGATTTCATACACCAGATTGAACTTGCTCGTATACCAAAACCAACATTTACTGCTGGCGACTTGGTGCCTGACTCTGAGGGTCGTGGGTTCGATTCCCACAAGGGTCTCGGCCAGCACAATGTCCTGAACTAGAATCCGTTCAGTATCAGAAAGTTTTATCCCCAAAAAACGAAAATACTGTTAACGGTCACTTTCTAAACGACAAAAAACATATTCCACATGTCTGTAGCCGCCTTTTACTGTCTCATTCCGCAGATATGTCAGTGGATTCGTTCTTACAACAACACGACTTAATGGTTGCCATGTTCTGTTCCTCTGCATATGCCCCCTCAACAAGGAAGGCCCACTCAGCTCAAATAAAATGCTATATTAATGTTTGCAATCGTATGAATGTGCAGTCCATCTCTGTAACACCAGACACTATTGTGAGGTACATGTACTTTGCTTTTCTTGTACTTGATAATTCATATAAAATAATCCAAGATTACCTCAATATGATAAGAATGCTTCACTTAGATAATTAGTTACCGAACCCTTTAAAAGACAACTGGAAATTGCATCGTGTCCTTAGGGGCGTCAAGCGTATTAAAGGAAACATTATGTTACAGAAAGCCCCACTTAGATTAGACCAGTTATTATTAATGAAGCAAACCCTTAATTTTGACAATAGGCAAGACGCATGCTTTTGGTCAGCTGTCATTCTTGGCTTCTTTGGGTTACTGATAGTAAGCAATTTCACTATATGTAACAGTCCACAACATTAATCTTGACGACATCTCCTTTTGGCTCGATGGCGTCACTTTCTCGATAAAATCCTCTAAAACAACCAATATCGTAAACGCGTACACCATGCCATTCTACCAATACTGCCCTCTTATAATTAACAGTTGTGCCCGGTCAAAGCACTGATTCAATTAATTTGTAAAGCAGGCCCCCTTAACAAAGGAAATCCTATATTTAGTTACATCCAAAATGATAAAATTAAATCGCTTTCACAGACCCAATTTAGATTAAAACTTAAACAAGTTGTCTCCCATTCTGGGGTTAATGGAAATGTCAACACCCACAGCTTGAAGAGGTTGGACGACATTTTACATCAGCCTGGGTGTTCCATTACCAATTGTTAAAGCTTTAGGTGACCGGAAAAATGATTGTATTATATCAAATATATATTCAACCAGAACCAAATATATATTCAACCTGAATCAAACACGAGTCTAGGTTTATTACAAAAACTTTTAAAGTAACCCGATTTAATAATTAATACTGTTCTATAATCAGGACAAATACAGAAAGTACAAAATTGGGTGCTTTATAATGCAATTTAAATCATATTGGTTATCACTTGTCTATGCTTTAATTGCTTACTGGTATTTACTACAATAACATTTATTCGCCATTTGTTGTTTGGTTTTAATACATACTAAAAGTTAAACAGTCCTGTATTTCCTCGAGTATATTTTACTGACCTATGTCACATGTAACCCGGGACTCGGGTCAGCAGGTCCAGCATTCTTATCAACTGAGCTAATAACATAATTTAAACAACATCACTTGTTCAAACGCGGATTGATCTAACAGAAGTATAAATAAGCAGCCAAACCTCAAAAAGGAAAATTGCGGTTCAAAGGCTGTTTATTTTTTAAATTCTTTAGCTAAGAAATATGGAACGGTAACGTATTCTCTGTAACTTCAATAAATCCCGTCAAACTTCATCCTAAACAAAAACAAAAATAATTTTGTACTGGTTTAGTTCGCGACTGCAATATTTCTGATAACCTTGGAGCATATGGCTGGAGGAGTGTCGCTCGAATTATATCTATGCAACCCCCTAGTTTTGGGTACACTTCTTTCCAATAAATCACATTAATATAATTTTAAAAACATGAACATAAACTGAAATAAACTTACAGAATTCAAATTGAAATTACAATTCGAACAATGTTCGTAGTAATTTGCCACGCTGTCATGCTGTAGAGCTGGATGGCAGGGTGTGGGCATAAAGCCAATTGTTAAAGGGAAATAACTGTAATGTTCTTGTGTGCCACCTGTTTACTATCAACATATCGTAACATTTAAACGCATTTAAAGGGGATTGTTGTTTTAAATCATATGAAATTCAAACCAATGACTACAATCACCCCAACCCCATGTTTTCACTAGGTTTATAACTTCAACCCCAAAGTTATAACTTCAAATTTGGAGCATAAGGCCCAACTTCTTGTTTTTGATCTATGGATGTGGAAGAAATGGTATGTTTTCACTTACTCGACTAGCATTGTACAGGGGGGCAGCAGTTTTGCGTGTTTGCTACATCTTTATTCGGGTTTTCCACAACCTTACATCCTTCAGAAACGTCATGGATAGAAAGGCAGCTGAAAAACACAGAATATTAAGGGAAAAAAGTAGTCCTGGTATCCTAAGCGGATTCGATAAGCCAAGCTCAACTCTTAAACAAATAATTAAAACGATTAGGGAACCATCTGTACCAATTTAGAGATTAATTTTATTTTACCCTTAATGTTGCATACAAGTCATTAACATAGGAAGTATTGTTTATAGTTTATTTGACTTTGTCAGTAGATTGCTTTGTGGGAAATTAGACAAGATGATATCTATGAATGTTAAACCCAATTTCACTCTTTTCTTGAAAAAGTTATGTGGTATCATATGTAACCCATTCTACCTTTGACTTCAACATCTATCGCTCAAAAAATCATAATTATGTGTGCTATGGATCTATAAAATAAACCATGAATTATATAATGTTTTATAAAGCTCTATTTTAAAACTTTTGAGACAGTGGTATTTAACAAGATGTAAATGATGTCCCCAATGTTTTTTTCTGTGATTGTCAGGTTTTAAATAATGTAAAAAATGTGCAATTTGTACTCGACCCAAGTCACGCACGTACACATTGTATATACTCACATAGTAACGCATGAATATACACCTCCTTTGCATTGACATCTATAGTCGCAGCCAAAATTGTTTTCCATCTGGGTAGTTTTTACCACCAGGCACACAATCTGTCGAGAATTAGTATGACGTATAGGTAGTATTATCTCAAATTTAAAATCCACCCAAAATAATGTACAGTGAAATTGAACATCTTGCTGAGTAGTGTTCATCAATAGTGGGCAATGTTTTCCTCGATTTTCTGATATTAAGTAAAACCCTTTAAACCCTTTTGTTGTATGTTAAAACACACAATATGTTTGGCATCCTGGATAGCTATGAAATATTTGTACTGACGTAGCGGCAACAACCTGTTACTTTCAACTGAGATACACACGTACGTCTAAAGTTACGTTTTCATTTGTACGAATGCGGAAAAAAATCGCGCTAATTGTTAACATAGAGAGCGCACGGATGCCGATGCGGATACGACAATCTTCGACCAGTTCATGTAGCGATCGGTACGTTGTCCGTATGGGGAACCCTACACCACAAATGCAAATCCAGCCACTGTATACGGAAAATCGGACGAATGGACGTACAAAACAAAACTCTCCGCATCCATACCCGTTTCTGCATCTGCATCCCTGTCCATACAACTGGAAACGTAGCTCTATTGTGTGTTTTAAATTTTCTTTCCCTGGGTGTTTGCTTGATTATGCATTCTCATATTTTGTTGTATGGTGGGCTATTTAAACCAAATTTTGTCCCATTGATCTTGTATGTATGTATTACACTGGCATTTTCATTAGTAGATCAAAATTAAATCGATAAATGTTAAAAGCGAGTCTGTCTAAATTATTGTGTTACAAAGAATTCTAATGCAGGCAAGTTCCAATCGCCAATTTTTTACTAAATGACGTAAACAAATTAAACATACCCGGGTGGCTTGATTTAACGGGCACCAAGTTCAATACGCACATAAACAAACAGGCCAAGAACACAGTCTTCATCGTGTTAGATCTAGTTACTGGAGAAGGATACAGGGCGAAAAAACAATAAATATAATTAAAAAAATATATATATAAAAAAAAAATATAAATAAATGAGGCTATACATTTCAACAGGACAAAGAAGAATTGACCATGAAATAAAGCGACTAATTACAATGAAAGTTTTTAACAACTCCACAGGAACTCATGTTGAATATTTAATATGTTGTCTACAGTTCCCGTCAAAAAAATCACTGACGACTCTTCTTACAATTATAATACCTCATTAGTAGATGGGTGATATTGCACATGCGTTTACACGAATAACCAATGAATAAAATTGGTAATTTACAACTGTTTTCCCCGGTCTTCAAGACATTAACGTGTCCCAGATACACCATAATTAAATAAACATATGCATCACATTCAGTTAAATCAACGAATTAATTGATTTACGAATTTATGGTCATACTACAAACACGAGCAAACTTCTTTGTTCAAACTGCTGCTTTCTGGTATACACAATACACTGGTAAAGCTGTCTGATTAAAGTGCGAGAGTTTGGCGATCTTATTATAAGCTGACCATTTACAACTCCTCATTTCATAACATGTGTTTTTCATTTATAGGCCCTACAGATTTAAACATGCACGCAACATGACCACTGCATTTTTTTTTTTTTTAACAATATGGTTTGCTTTTTTTTCTAAAATACACGCATATCCTTAATTGACGAACCTTCACAAGGTTTGTATATTTCATTATTATTTAAGGTCGTTCGTAGTATGCGTCGTGGAAAATTGGTGGCAAAACGAAAAGAAACCTCATTTAATAAAACCCAATTTCCCCCTAAAATTTCACCGAGGTTGAAAATCGGCTCCGATCCGGTACGATAAGTACTTAACAAAATCATACAGGAACGTCAGATAAACATATAGAAATAAACACATTGACGTTAAAAATACTTCAGAAATATTTTGCAAGATTTGTCATTCTGCTCAGTACAATTTAATAGGAACATCGTCGTGTAATTTCTAACAGTACTGGTAGTTTCTTCTAGCACGGCAAATTATTATACAGTAATTTATACTACAGTTGAACAACATTTTATCGTACAATAATTCGCTGCTGTATAAAATATTGTGAAAGTACATTCCCCTTTTAATTATAAGAAAATCGAAAATCGAGCACCGTATAACCACTTTCTCAGTGAAATATAGAGGTACAGTTACGACGGAAGGCAGCTGAACTTCACGTAGGCCTTAATAAAGATTCCAAGTAATAATTTGACATGGATACAAAACAGTGGAATTGTTATGATTGAAAACTTAACCACATCTTTGTTCACAAATCAGACAAAAACTACAAGTAACTTACGTGATCCGATTGGGCTTGTACAAGTAGATTAACGTGTCAGTTCCGTCAGGTGAATGTGCAAACCACCAACCCACCTTATATAACAAGAACTAGTACGCAGATGTTACTGGTAGTATCATGTGAATAATGAACAGTTTAAGATTTTTTAAAGTATCTAATTATAACTTTTTGTCTCTTTCGTCGATAAGGATGACAGATGCATTGTTCCTCTTGCATATTTTACTTTTACATCGTTTTAGCCATGAACATGTCAGCCATGGCTCACTAACCGCGTGACCACAGATACCATATGATCGTTTGTGTTAAAAGGAAAAGCCAATGGAATTGTTTGCTTACAGTGGAACGAACGACAACTCTGGTAGTTTTGTCGGTGATTTAATGACTTGTTCGTAGATGTTACAACAACAATTGAAAATGTTCAAAGTTAAAATTTAATTAACCTGTAAAATGGACTTAGGGTTAGGTGTTAGGGTTAGGGTAAGTTAAACATTAATCAATCTGTAAATAGGACTTAGGGTTAGGTGTTAGAGTTAGTGTTAGCATTTGACAACATGTGCTTTGAATTGTAACATCTGGCCGGACAACTTCGGCTATTTCCGGACGATTTTCCGTATCTGCAGAAATGATTTTCCAAATAAGGAGATATGCACGGATAACACAATCGCAACTCTGATACTTTTGGCATAAGTTGGGTATGTGGTTTAATGCCGGATTGGTTTACTCTTTTACAACTTCAACAGTCAGAGAAGATGTCGGCATCTCTCGATGGCTTCATTTTGAACAGTACAAACAGGATCTTTATGCCTACTTCAATGAAATAAACTGGTATAATTTCAATCAAGTGGAGAAATTACTATTTCCTTTTTTGGTTTATATTTAAAGTTTAACCAAAAACAAAATCCAGGTTTTAAGGCAATTGTTAGCCAGTCTTGATAAACAGGTTTTGTTAACTATAACATTAATAATATCATTACTTTATAAACTAATGGGTTAATTTCTTGGTCTACACGATATTCTTTTTAGATCGTATCAACATTCCTATATACCTGTGTGTGCTGTATACTTACTGCATTTTCCCAACCATCCAACTTCTATTACCCTTTCTCGAGACGTTTGTAAATTACCCATTACAACTCCAGATCAAGATCTATCCAGGAACTTGTCTTTTGAATTTACCTAGAACATGCTGATGATGTATAGGTTTTAATTAATCGATATGTCTGTGCCAGTGATATTACTCGTTACAAAAATGTACATATAGAGAAAGAGAGCGAAACAGAAAATGTGGATTACCTGCAACGGGATTCGAACTCGGCTCTCTAGCTAGCAGGGGCAGAGTTCTATTCAACTGGGCTACAGTGGATAACGGTGGAATGAACGAACTTTTATCCAGGTATAGGCATCTGGTACTGTATATATATAATATATATATATTATATATATATATATATATATTATATATATATTTCATTTTTGTATCAATGTAGAGAAAGAAAAATTTGCTTGCCTCCGCCGGGATTCGAACTCTATATATATATATTTTGTCAAGAGTAATCACACTGGCACAGGGATATCGACTAATTAAAGTTGATCAATTATCTCATGTTCTAGATCAATTGTCAGAGACAAGTTTCTAGATAGACCTGAATCTCGAGTTGTTCTGGATAACCT
>JAVFBZ010013810.1:0-11886 GCA_032466195.1 Katharina tunicata | reverse complement strand
GTGGCGCCCCCTAGTAGTTGGTACTGATTTGCTGTCCGGCAGAGCGTGATATCCAGAAGCAATCGTGACTCACATCGGTTATCTCCATTAGCGACATTTTGAAAGCTCGACATTGACTACCTATGGACAGGGATCGAGAGCCACGGTCCATGTCAACAACATGGCGGCATCTTATGCTAGCCTGGGATTGGTCGAAGTGACCAGTCTCGTCAATCTTTAGTCTCTGCTACAATTAACTATCTGGAAAGATATTCTTTCTCCAGTGCTAACTTACTTTTGGGTATGACAGTAGGCTATAGAAGACACATCCACCGGGGGGTGGTAGACATTAAGAGAGAAAATTAACCATGTGAGTCAATTTGCAAACTTTTCTTTTTCAGACAAAGGAAGAAGATTTGTACGTAAATAAAGATGGAGGGGAATATTTCTTGCTAATACAGCCGACGAAAATTGAGGTGAAAACAGTGAGATGTAAACAATAGATACGCTGATTGAAAACAAGTCACGCAAACCGACCTTTTAATGTACAATTGTGTTGTCAGGTTACAAGTGGATATTCTAGCCAGCCTTTTGAATTCTGGGAAGAATATTTAAGGAAAAAAAGACAAATAACAATTGACAAACTTTGACTTCTACTTTTTGGGGATGTAACTCCTCATAGAATATGCTCTTATATCTAGCGGATTTTGACGCGGAATGTGACTTCAGTTCAACAATTTGTGATTCATAAAGCTCCAAGGGCACACTTTACAAATTAATGACCTAAAATAGTGGAATCCCCCAAAAAATGTGTTACAACAAAGAAGTGCGATCAGTAAGATGTTCATGGTTGGAAATAAAGCTGAGACCATTCTCGTCGGATTTGAATTACACCCAACACAACCATGGCCTTAGGAACCATTTAAACCCTAACATTCATCGTAGGATTTGTTTTATTTTTTGTTTGCTGGGGCTTTTCAGTGCTGCTTGAGGCTATTTCACTCATTTGTCAACGTAAAGGCAATGGGTGAAGATGTTCGTATATTGATTTCATTAGTGTGCACCGTAGGGACAACTCAAGATCACTGGTGAATGGTGGAAAATCAGGAAGAAACATCTTGACAACCATTGGCGATATCAGCAGCCACATGAAAGATTCCTCCATTTATCTAACTTCAACAAGGTAACTTAATTTAAACCGTATTTTTATTTCATATGAAATAAGGATTGGTGAACAGGCAATGCCTATATAAACACCGCTCCTACGGTATACAGTAAAGGGGGCTCAGCAGTCTGTTGCTCAACAAACTTAGCCACAGGGCAAACCATGAGCACCTCCTGAAGAATTGTATTTGTTTGATTGGTCTTTAACGTCGTACTCAGAGTATTTCACCTACATGACGCCTTTGCGTTGTTGGTGTTTGGCGGAAAATCAAGAAAAAAAAAAAAAAAAAATAACACCCCATGAACCAGGCAGCCACCAACAAAAATTCCCTTATATACCTAAGGTCCACAAGGGGGATCGAACCTATTCCTAGGTACAGTGAAGAGGGCTCCGTAGTCAACTGCTCAACCACGGGGCGGCCCCTAGAAGAACTGTAAAATTTCTCACAAACATACATGTAGGTAACCCATTTCGCTAAAAATGATGCAGAACACTGAGGGCACATAAATTAGACACTGTAATACATTTACAGGACAAAAACAGGACATCATATAGTATTCCTGACGTCCCCAGGCTCAGAGGAAGCTTTCGCTGAACCACCTGCAGCGAGAAAAAGACGTCTAACGACGTTGAGAGGAGTTCATCCATCCCGATGCAACTGATCAGCTTCAAGATGCCAGTTAGCTCAGAGAGCAGCAGTGCATATGAAGCACCCATCTAGTGCCCAACTATCCGCTACTATACACCAAAGAGCGAAAAACAAAATCCTAATAATTCAATTCACATTTTTATACTTATAAAATTTCATTACATATATATCATAGTAATCTAACATTGTCTGAATTAAAAAATGTTGAATATCTTAAAAATACATGTACATATTAAAAATTTTGTTAAAGAGTAAATGATAAACAATTTTTTAAAATATTAAACGTAAAACAAGAATGAAATGTCATTGATTTCATCGACATGAAAGTAGCACAATTTGTGTCCCTGCACAGAAAAATAAATATTTCATTTCAAACTTTAGTCACAACATGGTCATTTTTACTGCAGCACACATGACAGAATTGAACGGTGCTGGAACATGGTTGTTTGATTGGGGTTAACGGTTTAAGATTGTTTCACTCATATGACAGCATGCCAGTCTAATGGGTGAGGAAACCACCCTGCTCCTAAACGACACTGGAACAAACGACACAAATGCACCATGCCCGCTCTACGGGTGAAGAAACCACTCTCAAGGACACTGTCAACCGACAAGAACGCCACACCAAATGGGCTTCCTGTTGCCCCATAGCCTAGAGACGGACAGCAAGAATAGACCGAATTTCTATTTAGGTAGGCATACAGCAGAACTTTGAGGCACTAAACAGAACTAAAGATTTAATGGACAAGCACTTCTTACCTCTTTCCAGCGTAACATTTCAAGCATCCATATCTCCAGTTTGGTGAGTAATATTCATTTTCAACAGAGCTACTCGAATGTCAGACTCGTTAAGCTACACATGTTGAGGTATGTCAGTCCAATGGGTGACTACACAAACCATGACACACAAAAAAAGTATTAGCCAGAAATCAAAAAGAGGGTGTCTCAAATCATTATTTTCACAGAAACACGGTGTCTCATTTGATATTTTCCCTATCTTTCCTATGTTAAATTTGATTGAAGTAGGGTGCCTCAAATGACTTTTGGGTGCCTCAAAAACACAGAGACACCCCTCTGGCTAATACTATGCCCGCAAAGTTAAAGCTAGCCACATTCCTTCTCAGGGCGGCATATACATGTATATAGAAGTCCAGGCAGTAAATGGAGCTAAAGATTTAACACCTTCTGGATTATATCCGGCACAACATTTTGGTTCAGAACACAGGGATTTGTATCAATTAGAGTAATTAACAGATGATTAACCGTTGATTACAAATTACGTGGTAGTTGTTCTTTAACTATTATAAATGTAAAGGAAGGAAACATATTTCGCAAGAAGCAGCCGATAATCCAGAAATATAGCCTTTGTTTGGACTTTGGTTGGACCATACAATTTATTTCTGGATTATCGGCTGCTAATTACTCTTATTGGTACAAATTCCTGTGGTTTAGAAACAAAGACTGTTTTCAAGCAAAAGATCACTGCTTGAAAACGGTCTTGGGATCTAGACTAAAACGCTCTGCCGGATATAAAACAGATGGTGCCATCCATATCTCCCGTTTTGAAGAGTAACACTAATTTCCAACAGTGCCCCTCAATTTGCAGTCTCAAGAATCTACTGCTGGACCTTTATTATAGTATCTAAGCGTCCCAGAGTCTTGTTAATATTCTAAAATCAATAAAACTTCATTCATTGCCAATCTTTAATCGACTGAACTTTTTCGGCAGTGTCATTTTTATTCTATTTGGTGAAGATTCCCGCTTTTCTTGGTCAGAATGTTCCAAGAAGAGTCCTTGGAGTGGAGTTGACTTGAGACTTTTGTCAATAAAAACGGCATGACAGGGCTTTATCTGGAGATGAAAAAATAATAATATTAATTTTCTTGATCTGTTTGTTTCATAATTATGGTTATTTCACTCATATGACAGCATGCTAGCCTAAATATCTTACTGAAGCCCATTAGAGCAGATAGAATCAGGGCACATTTCTTTTTTTTTTCGGGGAGGGAGGGGGGGGGGGGTTTGGGGGGTAATCTAATTTTAGGAAAAAAATGTCTTTTTTGTAACAGGTAAAAAAAAAAAAAGAAGTACAAGATGATAAAGTTAAATCTACAACAACTATGTGGAAAATATGAAATATAAATATGTCATGAATTTTATTCAGTTTATTGTATCTCAAACAGGTCATATGGGACACAACTTTGAAAACCTGGACCAAAAACCTGAAATTTAAAGTCAATCAAATTAAATTTCCACAGTTGAAAAACACACCTTACTCGCTACACTGTATTCCCAATCTGCTTTATTAAAACCAACCCGAAACAGTCTAAAATGCAAACAGTCACCTACCTCTACATCGCTCACAAAGGCAGTCCTTAAAAACTGGACTTTTCCATCTAAAACTGATAATCCACAATTTCTAGACAAATTGATAGCCTCCTGGTGGCTGTTAAAGGGCAGTAACTCTGTTAGCTTACTGACTGGGTATCTCAGGTTTTTACTGCTGTAGCCTGCAGACATCACTCTTAATGCAAAGCTGAAAGAAAAGGTAAAAATAAATGTCTTAACCCAAACCAGAATATTTGATTGAGGAAAGGACAAAAAAAAAATAAACATATAAAAAGCGTCTTTAGGCCTACTCATTATATTGTGTAAAGTCTGTTCCCTGAAAAATGCTGCTCCTAAGTCCAGCTTTTAGTTGCACCCGTAACGGTGTGCCACAAAGCAGCTATAAACACAGCTTGTCTCTATTTTCCCTGTCCATAAAAGTCACTTCATCATGCTCAAGATTTGTGGAATTTAACCTTGGAGATTATTTAATGATGTGACTCCACAGCCTAGCAACCTTAAAAATAAGTAAATCACTCAGTTCAGGATCAGAAATGTTGTTAAATTTTTGAGTAGCAAAAAATCAAAAAAATTGCTTTCAAAATAATTTTTGTGTATCTTTGCATACCAATAAATAGCGATACAAAATCGAGAATGTATCGCAGAAAGCTCTATTTCTATCGCAAAATGCGATGCGAATCCAGGCATTTTTAGACCCTGCAGTTTGTACCATTCTTGGGGCATTTTAAAATGCACAACTCCAGGTGGGCGGAAAACATTGAGCAAAATTATTCTATAGAATGGCATGCGAATATCCAAATGACAAATATCAAATTTCAGAGTCCATTTGAAAGGACTAGCCTAAGACTAGAATGGACAAAACAACTTTGACAAGTTTTATGCATTTTATCTGAAGGACAAGAAGACCTCTTAAAGCTCATAATATAAGCTACACATATGTACCACCTAGTCAAAGAAATGCTTTTCCTATTGGACTTGATTGACTGATGGATTGATTTGTGTTTAACAACATATAAAAGAGTATTTTACTAATACGACAGCAATGTATTCCAACTGTAGGCAGCCAAACTAAAACAACCAAATAATATCTTTGTTTGATTGGCGTTTAACGTTGTACTCAAGAGTATTTCACCTGTATGACGACTTATTATTTTTTCTTTGCCGATGTATGATGGAGAACCCGGAAAGAAACATCGTAAAAACCACCCCGCGAACGCCGAAGCCACCGGAATACTTCCCTTATATACTTAAGAACCTATTCCGGGTACAATCTGGGGACTCCGTAGTCCAACGCTCATCCACGGAGCCAAGGCACGGCCCACCAAATAATATGAAGTCGCTTCAACAAACGCTAACTCTGTTGAAAAGATATTCCTCTAGTGTTGTAAAGTTACGACAGCATAAAGTTAAGCTTCTGGTTTCAGCCTAAAAATCTATCTTACCATTTCATTTGCTTGGGATTTTACGCCATACTCAAAGTTATTTCACTTATATGACGGCATGCCAGCCCAAATCGGTGAAGGAAACCACCTTAAACGACACTGGCAACATGAAAGACAGGGCGAACATTTACATAACATTACGCATCCTGCGCCCCTTAGCTCATAGAACACGAGACTCCCACCCGACCACGCGCTCTTACCGTTTGAGTTCCACAAAATGTTTATGTGCAGCCAGTTGACAGTGGATTGAAGTTAGATTATACATCAATCTGTAGGTTTTCACATAATCTCCTAACAGATAAGCTGTGCTTATCTTATAGGCAGTTTGAAGAAGGGGAGATAACCTGAGAGAAGAGAATATAGATAAATGTCAACCTGCGGTCAGATTTATTAATAAATATTAAAATTTTAGATTAAGTCACTTTGATGAAAATTTTTTGCTGTTATTACATTCAACAAGTACACCTTATAGAACAGTGACGCCAGACAAGACAAATAGATTGACGTTTCCTGTGGTATATATGAGTATTTCATATCCATGACAATAGTATCTACCAATAATCGTAACAAAGTAGGTCAACTGAGACGTTCCATTTAATGTTGTCTTATTCCGTCAATTGACAAGATGCTTGTCAATTGACATTAGTCTACCTGCAAATCATGTTTGATTGTAGCTTTACGCTGTACAGCCTGTACTTAAGGTTATTTCACTAATATGACAGCCTGACAGCCCAATGTGTGAATTTTTGTTTTATTGTTGTTTAGCACCGTGCTCAAGGTTATTTCACTTTAATATATGACGGCGCTGTATTGCAACAGTAGACAGCAACTTTAACACAACCATTACATTTGTGTATAGTCACTTTAGTGTTATCTCTGTTGGAAAGATAATATTCCTCCGGTGCTTAGTATGACAGCATGAATATAATCTGGAAAAATACTGCCCTTAGCCAGAGAGCAATTTGTGAATGAAACCACCCTCAACAACACAGGCAACAGACAGAAACACCACAGAAAAAAAAAACAGGACCCAAAACAGGCCACAACAACTCGGCTTCCCCTTCCCCAATTTAAAGTCGTTTTTTCTTTACAACAATAAACGTTAGCTCGCTTGAGGAGCTATTGTCACCGACTAAGGTGCATTATGCAGTGTGCAAAGCTATAACAAGGCATGGAAATTTATACACATAAATATACATTCTAAGAGCATAGTATTAAAAAATATATATATATTTTTTTTATTTTTTATTTTTGTAGGAATTTATACACATATACATACATCACTAACGCACACACACCCATCCATATAATACCTAATATGTAAACATATATAAATTGTCTAAGCATTCCAAAATTTTAGTTTTGATTGAAAGATTTTAAGCGAAGGAGACAACTTAACTACATCAGGTAACCCATTCCATAGGTTGGGCTCCCTTGTATTTTAAAGAGTGTAATCCATAAGAGGTGGTATTTACTCTGGGTATTTCCAGCAGTAATGATCCTCTCAACATATAAGGTGTCTGTGTTTTCTTAAATAAGGATTTTATATAAGGTGGTGATAAACCATTCAGTGCCTTGTACACTTCAGTCAGAAGTTGTCTCTTTTGCCTAACTTCCAAACTAGGCATTTTAGCTATCTTCAATAATGAAACATACGAGCTGTTAAAGTCCCTATACACTATTCTCAATCCTCTCTCTAACGGTTTCTCGATTCTGTTGATATCCTGCACTCTAACTGGATACCATATTATGGACAGTACTCAAAGACAGAGAGCACGTAACATTTTAAGGCAGTAAGCTTAACATTGATTGACGTTGAGCATTCTTGTCAAACACAACACCTAGCAGTTTCACGTTAGTTAGAGAGGTTAGATCCGAGTCATTTATTTTGACCACAACAGTATCATTTGTGCCGGGTGCTATCAATTGGAATTTGTCTGGATAAGCCTGCAGACAGCTTTCACTGAACCATGTTAAGCATTTTTCAGTTTCAGATGGTGCATTATTTAAAGACAATTCTATAGTCGGCTGAATTGAACTGATGGTCATAATGTTATATCGAAGTTAATTCCCTTTTTCATCGATCAAGGTAACACTTGCAGATTTTCTCCTATAATTTTAAAGCTTGGTGTTTTTTTCATATACACTGATTTGAAACAAAATGTTATCAAAAGATTTAAATTGTAAAAAAATGAAAATAAAAAAAAAACCAGAAAATAAGGAACATAAACCCATTTATTCAGTCTTACATGCAGTTACTTAAAAAGAACAAAACAAAAAAAAAATACCAGGGCCGTATAAGGATTCCAGTGGAAGGATGCTTCCATAATTTAAAAAAATTATACAAAATACATGACAAATATTTAATTTAAATTTATAGATATCAATCCTGCTAAATTAAAATAACAGCTTTGGCGTGGTTGTAAATTTTGAAAAAATTACTATGCATTAAGCTGGTTTGTCCATGTCTAGACAGTATTAAAACATCAGAAAACGGATAATTCCATTAAAACTATTTTCATCTAGGTCAAAACTTTAACTGGTAGGTTTTTAGGTTCAAGCTCTTTGTGCAGAAATAATTTCCGGTTGAAGTCAAGTTGAAAACTTGAGTTGAAACTATTTCTACATGTACTTAAATTATGATGGAAGATTAGAATTGACTCAATAAGTGCAAGGAAGTATTGCAAATACTCCAAATAGAGTTGACATTTCAATACCATTTATCTTAAAACAAAAATTACATTATCATGATGTAAGCTGGAGCTTTTGTATCATTTAATTTTATAAACATTAAACTTATCATTCTATCTATCATGTTCTATTATCTCTTGCACAACAGAGTTGAATAGGGGATATAGCAATATGTTGGTACGTCTGTACATCCGTGTTTTTCTTCTTGTTGTTTAAGCGGCATTTAGAAGCTGGGTACATGGCAAAAAGAACATGACGACTGAGATGGATTACTATATACCCAGAAGTTGTAATCCCTCTCAGTCGTCTTGTTTTTTTTTTGTTTTTTTCCCTTTGTTATCACTCTAGCGCCTGCACCCCTATACCGATTTTCATTACACTTCACACACATGTCTATTATGCGAATGCCTTGAACAAGTTTTTCAACGTTTATGTCACATTTAGGCTAGAAAATATCATTCGGCCTTGAATAAATTGCATTTATGGTTATATTATAGTCAAATTATTTGTTAATGGGAAGGTAACAAGTGTCTACTTGGTGAATAAGTGTGTATTTATGAGTATTTTTGTCTGTGTGATATTTCCCTGTGGTTGCGAGAAAGAAAAAAAAATCGAAAAAACGTTACCAGCAAACGTGTACGCGGGGCCGCCATCTTGTGGACGAGACACCAATGAGCTCGCAAGAAATTCAAAGGAGGCGAGAAGTTTGTGTCAGATAAAGAGACGAGTGTATTTAAGGAAAGAGACGAGTGTAGTTAAAACGTAAAGATGGCGGACATATTGAGTGAATCGAGTTCAGAAGAATCCTATGTTGGCGATAATCAAGTTAACGATTCGTCACGAAGGTGGAATTCGAGCCGACCAGTTGGAACCAATGAGAGAAGGTGGTCGTTCAAGCTCTGGGGGGAGTAGCGATGAAGGGGAAAGTGCTGATGACGACAAAATTGCGGCTAGAGAAGTATGGATGGCTATGTACGTAGGGATGCCGGAGCAAAAATTGAAGTGAATCTTACGAGTTCAAAACTTTCTTGATTGGAAACAGGGTCTAAAATAGAATCGTACGCAATATAAATCAACTAAATTTAGCACAAGGTTTAATATTCCGAGGCTGTCGATATTGATATTCAGGTGTCCTTGCATAAACCGTCTACATGTAAAAAATGTGCTTGTGAGCCGAGTTAATACACGGAAATGATGTCATAAATACAGCAAAGGGTGAAGGTCAAGCTGAACAGTGAAGCAAAAAGGGAGATAATTGGAAAGAGGGTCAATAAGGTGGGGGATTGGTAGTTGATTGTTACACACGAACTGTGCGACTTTTTACTCCAAAGATGTCTTATTTTTAATGTCACTTAATTATTGTGACCAGTTTTATCTGTGCGGTAAATGGCCACAGTGGCATTGAACGAAATTATCGGTAGGCGATAGCCCCGCTTGACTTCCTCTTGCTTGTTGTGGCGCGACTTTGATCCGGGCAATCCAAGACTAGTTAGAAAAAATGGTTTTGGCGTTACTCAAAACATCGGGAAGAATAAGGTATTCCAAGGTTGTTTCTGTTATTTATTATCACTACTAATCATGTGTTTATGCTTAGACACACCGATGTCAGCTTACGTGCAACTCTTAGAGATGACAGCGAACTGTGAAAGACACAATATTGAAGGTTGAAAAATGTCTTTTGTGGCTGTTGTACTATGGAAAATGGAACGTCGTAGTGAATATCTACTTTGTATTTTCGCTAATTTTAATTATTTCACGATTTTAATATTGTATAGAAGGTTATGGGGTAACTTCTGGGAAGCTATTGATTGGTTAAGAGTGGTCCGCAAACCTGGGTACCCTTTTGGGGGGAGTTTGACCCAGTCACATTTTTTCCAAACAGGTGTATACCTGCGTGATTAGGTATGTGCAGTGCAGTTCAGGCATCCCTAACAATGTACGTTGGATCGATGCTCCCTCCTTGTTATGCAATCCGACACAGAATGTGTGTGCTGTAACTTAGTGTAAGGAGAGACAGGCAACCCATGATAAGGGGGATCGGGTCATTCCGCCCGCTAGCTTTTCCGCCGGCTAGAAACTCTGGTCACTCAGCCCGTTCACATAACAGGCCTAATTAACATACAGCGCAGCTGTGTGCTGGTTTGGTAGGATATACTGTGAAATTAAAACCATAATCTCAGAATTGAAAACTGGAAAAATTGGAGGTAGGCCTACTGATAACGTGTCAGCTGACCATATTAAATATGCTGACCCTAAAGTTTGTGATCTTCTATCACTGTTTATGAATTGTTTATTTTATCATGGGTATGTCCCACAAAAACTTACAGAAGTTATCATTGTCCCATTAGTTAAATCTAAAACAGGGGATCTCTCTAACCCAGACAATTATAGACCGATTGCCCTAGCAACAATTTTATCGAAGGTTTTAAAGCGCTTAATGCTGAATCGTTGCACCAAGATTATGTGCCAAGACAATTAATTTGGCTTTAGAAATCTCACTCCACTGATTTAGGCCTATGTTTGTTTGTTTTCAAAAAAATAGTAAACCTGTATAGTGCTTGTATGTTGTATGTGTGTATGTTTGTATGTTTGTATGTTTCCTAGATGCAAGAAAAGCCTTCGATATAGAGTCAACCAGGGGTGCTTTTCAATAAACTGATCGATAGGGGTGTTAATCTGTATATTGTACGGAAAACAGCTGTTTTGCGTGAAATGGGGAAACACCGTGTCATCCGCTTGGAGTGCGACAAGGATTGGTTATGTCCCCTTTCCTTTACAATTTGTACACAGATGACTTGACCACCAAATTGACCTCAGCAAATGTTGACTGGAAGCTAAATGGTGTCTCCTTTAACAACTTCAGTTTTGCTGACGATATGACTTTAGTATCTCCTTCACCAATTGGTCTTAAGCGGTTATTATCCATATGTGACGATTACGCTAGCCATTATATACAACCCGAAAAAATCTCTGTGTATGTTTTCTCAATCAAATAATGTACATTTTGATACCTTACCAGTTTTCTCATTATCTGGAGAGAAGCTGAATTATGTTACTACTTGTACGTATCTAGGTCAAATAATAAATAATAACCTTACTGACAACGATGATATAATGAGGCAGCATAGAGCTTTATGTGACAGGGCTAATATGTTGTTGTGGAAGTCTTCAGTTTGTTCAGTACAGGTTAAAATACAAAAAAATTGAGACATATTGTTGTAATCTGTGTTGCCCAGCTCTGTGGATTAACCATACAAAATCAACAATGCGTGAAGTTAATGTCTGTTATAATAATACATTTAGATGGTTGATAGGCTTTACCAGTCGTCACAGTGCCTCTAGCCTTTTTGTGACAAACAATGTCTTATCTTTCCCTGAACTGTTCCGAAAAAATACTTATAGCTTCAGGCAGCGAGTTTTACAAAGTGTGAATACTAAAGTTGGATGTTTTCCTAATTTTGGATTATCTGCTTCATACATGGTAAGAAAATGTAATAATGCTATTTATTATATACCTAATGGTGATATAGTGAAAACTATCAGATAAATAAACATCATATCAGTGAGATATTGATATGTGTGGTGTCGCAACTGTGGTACATGGAACTAC
>JAVFBZ010013809.1:0-30205 GCA_032466195.1 Katharina tunicata | reverse complement strand
CTGATCTACACGTCCTTGAATACCATCAAATTTACATTGATATTTGGGTTTTGCGTTTCTTTTTTTGAAGAGTGTATGTATTAGTCTTTTGTTATATACTATTCCCTGTAAGGCTTATCTGTGATTGTCATTGTTGTCTGTAAATTGTAGTTCTGTGCAATTATTCGTTGTAATCTTTGTTCATTTATCTTTGTCAATTGCACAGTATTGCATACATGATATCCGTCAATCGGCAAAACCTCGCGTGATTTCTCGTTATTCGGCTGTGATATGTATATCAATATGTATCAACGTGTTCACCGGAAGCCTATTTACGGCCGTATGGGAAATGAACACATAAGAAAATATTGGGTAATCGAGCGAATTTCATATGGTTTTAGATGCACAATATTAAAGATAGGAGTAAATTATGTTCTGAGCGTAAACAAATGGAAACTGTGGAATATGTCTACATTGGCAGTTTGCATTCTGGCCTAAATGGCGATGATCATATCACGTCCGAGATGATTTGCGCCGTACATTCGATGGCGTCCGACTGTTTGACAATGCTTATTATTGTTACAAGTCGGAGATTTTGGCATTCGAGTCACTGTGGTCGTCGTTATGTGTCAAATTGTTTAAAAGTCTAGTCATTTTAGCTTTCATTCTATATATATGTTACCCGTTTTTCGTTCTAGTCACTGTGACTCACTCTGTGATATGTATGCGTCATTTTACTCTGTATGCTTGTTATGTTTGTTATATTGTCTATCAGTCTTTATAATCCATGTATTCTATGTTCTGTTTAAAATCAATCTCTAGTCCTGCATGGGATACCAAAATTCCATATTTTGAATACCTTGAGTTTATAGAATTTAGATTTGAGACAAACTTATCAGTCATGGCGCACATCAATCGTTAGAATGGAGCCGCCATAGAAATAATATATGTATTTATGTATTGAAACGAAATTTTAACACAAACGTAATAATTCTGGGGCATCTAGAAACTCCTGATGATGGTTTGATTAATAAATCGAAACGTTGGGTCAATCATGAATTCCGTATCTTTTTTCAGAGTTGTTTCTTTGCTTTATTACGTAAAGCTTTTCAGTGGTAGTCATAATATAGAAAATCCTACGGTTCCAAGCTGGACTGTATGAATAATGCCTGTTTTCTGAAGAAAGAAGAAACGATTTCACGTGCTTCAGAAATCATACTTTGCACGTGCTGTCAGTGGAGTGCTGTCGGTGTGACAGTGGAGTTTGCATTTGCGACAATCAGAACTAACTGTCTGTTTGATTGACAGTTTCGTGTTTTTGTCTTAATTTCATGTAAATAGGCATGCAAAGGCTACTCCGGCAAAGACAAAGACGCCGTTTGAGCAATGAATACACGGCAATGGGAGTGGAAATGCTGGACGAAGATGCAACGCAGGTTAAGGTGGCAAGAGCGTTAAATTTGTCACAAAGCGTGATATCCCGCATTTGGAATCGCTATCGAACTACTGGAAGTGTGGCCCGACAGCGGTGGGCAGGTTTAGAGAGAGTCGTTCATGATTGCTTGTGGTATTTCAGGCCAGACGTAATCCGAGGCAAACTTTAACGCAGAATGCTTTTGGTGGATATGTGTCAACAACAACACAAATTGATGGGCGATGATTGTGGTCACGTAGAAAAGTTCTGACATGACAGTTCATGACAATTTGACCCTAGAGGCAAGTACTCTTCCCTGACGATTGTCGTTTCTGTTCGCCCAATTCTGATTGGAAGCATTACATCAGACAGCTTGTCTCTGATGATGACATATAGAGTGGGGCCTTAGTGATGGTCTGTACTGCAGCTCGTTAAAGTGATGTACCCTCTCTCTCTCTCCCCCTCCCCCCTCTCCACCCCATTGTGATACCATTTGCTGGTGCTATTGGCCCAAAGTTTATGTTGATGGATGACCATGATCGTCCACATGAACATAGAATAGTGGAAATTTACATGGAACGAGAGACAATTGTGATAATGGAATAGCATGTTAGGGCGTGCAGTTGTGCAACCCCTGGTGCTTGATGACCTCGTGATGGCATTGGCCGAGGAGTAGATACGTGTTTTAACCATATGAAAAATATATTTACAGCTTTGTATATAGCTTGACAAATAATAGTTCTTGGATCCTAAATTGTCAGTATATGGTATTTCGCTTTGATGACAACTTCGCAGTTTAAAAAAGTTTAGTATACACAATTTGGCAGACAAATGAGCTAATCGTCAGCTTTTTCTGAGGTGACGTGTTATGACGTGTCTAATGGTGGTCATCATATTTCCTGTTAATTAATTGCAGCGAAAGTTGAACATCAACTGTCTTTTTCTCATTTGTATTTTACAGGACTATGAATTAAGTAAACATCATTGGCCAGCTTTATTGTGGGCGGAAAACTGTGCAAAACCCAGAAACCCACGTCCATTGGCTGGTATCTGGCTGACCAACCCACATACTATCCGAGCGAGTGTTTGAACAGGCGAACTCAGATATGAGGTGGATCTGTGGACGAGAAGCATACACTCTACAGGTTTGCGTTCCGGACCATCCCGCAACGAAGGCTGTTTATCACAACCTCTCAAATCTTTCACAGTATCTTGTTGGCGTATGTAAGAAACCAATTTTTCAATCTGTTTGCCTTAAACTTTTAGCTAAAAACCTTTTAGACCTAAATCTGGACTAATCCGTTAATATTTAATTATGTGAATTGCCAGATCACAATTTACACAAATATGGAGGTTTTCTATTATTTTTCCCATTTATAAAGCTCTGCAAAACAGTAAGACAAAATATGTCACAAAGGGTTAAAAAAGAACTAAGTAGTTTGTTTGAAATGTTAACCTGTAATAAAAGACATTCAGATCAGAAATCACGATCAGGATTCTATGTCTAGTATTTCTTCAGAGTGCCTGGATAAAATGTGTTTACCATGAGTAGCGACAGCGAGGCTCAATTCTAAGGTTTATGCTGTGAATGAAGTAATAACCACAAATGGTGATTTAACTTTTTACATTAAACAGTTGGAAATATTAGCAGTCGCATGCAATTTTTACTAACCTTTCAATTCGCAGGCTTATGATGGACATGTATATTTCTTTGAAATATGTGATTTTTGGGATGGCAGATGTTATCAGTATTTCATAGGAAAAGACCGATGAATATGGCTTCGGTACTTTGTTTTTGTATACAGCTACAATAGCCAGGAAATAAATCTATTAGAAAGATGATGATGTTATGAACAGAATGCAGTGTTTTATTGCATTCTAAATATCAAGGAATGAGAAGAATTGAAACGACATTTAAACAACTGAAAGTCATTCAAAAAATATGTAGAGATGTGACGAAGACCTTCATTCCATAGGAATATAATCCAGTTTGTCGCCACTTTGAAACCTCAGGTTTTAATTAAACGACTTAATCATTCCCAGCGTCCAGCTGTTTTTAAAGAAAAGAATTTATAGAAATATAATAATAATCATCATCATTATATTTAATTAGTTTCTTGTAGCTTGACAACATAACTACAGTTTTACATATAACCAATTACATGGGTATATAACGAATGTAAAATGATTCTATACTTAAGAAGGTTTACAACGAGTAAACGATTCCTCATCTGACCACTTCCTCCTCTTCTTCTTCTCTGCTTCTCAAGCACGATGCCTCAGTCCACATGCCGCGTTGGACGTTGGAATGTTGGAGGCTTCGTATTACCTTCTGTTAAACAGCGAATGGGATCGTTTTAATTGAGGATTCTTACCAACGGTAATTCACACTTAAAATATTTTCCCAGCTTGTAGTTCTTGGAAATCCAGCCCCCCAAAAAAGTGAAATAAGCCAATTCATTGCTCAGGCGAGCTCTTATGCTTAAGGTACTACAGCTGTGGCCTTCGTTGAGATTTCACTTCCAGTTATCTTTCATTATGAAATATGTTGTTTGAAAATTATTCACCATGGTTAGCTTTTCTGAGGATAATTTTGTTTTTAAACAATATGTTTTATCCCCAAAGAATAGAGGTAGGCGAACAGGCTTACTGCCTATATTAACGCCGCTCCCATAAATCAAAACATACAATTAAACATGATAAACACAGTGTGATGATATTAAAAACAAGGATTACTACACAATTGTGAACTCTGAACATAATAAATTCGTCAAATGTTTTCAGAAATCTGCCTGAACATTCGCATACCCCAAGAATAATATATATATTTCTTCTCAGGGGACAATGTAAGCCTTCTAATAAGGAAGTAGGTTTGACACAAAATGTTATGGTAATTACAGTTACGTGTATCCACAAATCTCAGAATCTTGCAGATAAGGAAATAAAGTTCTGACCATTTTCGAAAATTAACATATTTTCAGTAACACTCAAGTTGTTATCACTTGATAAAAGTACATTTACATCAAAGCTATCTTTAAGGGCATCGTACTGAGGGCAATAATACAGAATGACCAGTGATGAATATGCTGCGTGCACGATAACTGGTGAAGGTACATAATATGATAGACGGTGGTGCATCAGGGGAGTATGAAGGAAGCCTGAGGCAGTTGTCAATATCATTAGGAGATATGCAGCATTTCATTTTTGTAGCCAAATTAATAATTAAGCCTTCCACATTTTCATCAGGTTTGAGATTAACACCGTTAATTCATACAATATTCCGGCGTGTTTACTGTTCCAGCTCATCGATTTTAGGTCTAGTGTTGTACTATTACTGTCAGCAAGCTGGTTTTTAAGTAGAGTAGATTTTCGTCAAGTCCCTTAAATTCACCTTTAAGTGTTTCAACACTGTGGTATTCCAGGGCCAGCTTGAGGGCAGCAGTAAGCCGGTCAGACAATATTTTAACCACCTCAGGATGTTTCAAAGCAGAAATAAGTGGCAATATCAGTGTAGGTCAAAGAACTTGTAGGGGAAGGTGTACTAACAGTTACATACGCAGAGTGCATACTTTCTTCAGCCGTGTCCAGCACACGTGCTACAGCTTGATGCTCAATGACATACATGACTGTGACCTTTCCTCCTTGCAACTCTCGGACTACCTGGTAGTTGGGTCAATTGCTTGTTAGGTTTCCCTTGCCGAGATTAATCCATACACAAATAACAAAGAAGGAAATCAGACAGATTTTAGTCAGACAAAATGCACTAGTTGTGTTCTTTAGACACACATTTTGCTCAATTAATTGAAAGAAGCACGAGGCCTAATTACTAGAATACAAGTTGCAACCATTCGTTGGATGGCTCACAGACAAGAGTAGATGCCAGGACACCGCTGGCGTACCACAAAGTGCCATAATATTGAGAGTGCCCACACAGCCACTTCCACTGCGTTCGCCATGTTTCGCATTTCTGCTGACAAATGTTCATATAGATCCACATTCTCAAGAACACTTTCTTATACACATAAGGTTAACAGGAAGATTCGAGCCTCTATCTTTTACAATGATCTGGACTTAACCAACTGAGCCTGGACGCTGCCCTAAGTTTTTTTTTCGGCACAGAAATATTAATATCCTTCTGGACACTCCCTCTTATAAGCCCCAAAAATTTGTTCACGACAGAACTTTTTCTCTCAAGATGTCCACCAGCCAAACTTGCAAAAAAGCCCCAGACGATTCAGTATAATGACTTTAATCATTTGGTCCAGCAGTTCAGTTAATTAATTGTAGCTAAGCAATTCAGACCGCGGCTGCTTTGTATTGTTAATATTCACCACCGCCATATAAGTAAGATACCCTTGAGGACGGGGTTAAACACAAACCAAAATTTATAGAACACGATTTAAAATAAATACATACGGTTCTTTGTCCGTTTGATCGTCCGTTTTCTGTTGCCATTAGCTGTAACTTAACAATAACACTTAATTAAGGCAAGATACGGATAAGTGTTAAATTACCACCCTAGACAAGAGTCTTGCTATCCTTTGGTTTACCTGTAGTGACTTGTAGAAGAACCACAGTTTTATTACTTCATTTATACATGTAGTATACGTACAAAGCCTTGGGAATAAACAGGAATTACACACCAGTAACGTAGCCTTCAATGTGACATTCACTTCATCTACTGACTTGTACATACCCAATAACTCATTGTTCCGTTACAATGTGTCCTTCCTTTCTGACATTTTTGCTTCATTTATTACTCTCTACCGATTACGTGCCATTTAGTGCATGCAATGCCGACAATTTTACCATATTACATCTATACCCCGAATCAATGACCAGTAAATGGAAACCGTGAAAAAAGTATGCGTTGTGCCTCTTGTTCAGGAATATTACAATGGCATTTCTTTTTTTGCCCTTAGCTTGAAACCTGACTTCGTTTATGAAACGTGTCTTTAAAACATTATCCATAGGCCGTAAACATAGCAAGCAGCACTTAACACCGACACGAATGCTGAAATTGTAAAGGGGGTTTATTCGCTGTGCATTCACTGCTCCGTTCTTGTCCTAGTTGTTTTCAGCAAACGTTGTGTAAAGGTAATGTAATCTTCAGCCAAATTAGAATGTTTGTTAGACTTTGAAGTTAAAAACACTTTCATTCATTCTTCTGTTGCAAATTTACGAAAAGCTTCTCAATTATCCAATATTATAAATTAACCTTAATTAATATAATAATATTACTTTATAATTATTAATTATATTATTCTTCTGTGAAATATTTGTCGTAATCTCTGGCTTTCCATGATTTTCTCTGGCTTTCCTCTGGCCTTTACGAGCATCTACTTGTAGATTTTGTTTCTCTAGGTGGTATAGAACGACAAGCTCGCTGCCGCGATAAGGGGTCCCACATCAACTTAGGGATTCGTAGGTCAGTCCTTCAATAAGCTAAGATTAAATTTCCAAACCCCAACAGCCTAGGGAGCCTTGGGCGATAGCTAAGTGATGAGAAACAAGTGGCAGCTAGTACCAAGGTCGTATATACTTAATGTGCGAGTCCGAAAAAGATGAAATCAATTTAAATTCACGCCAGCAGCAGAATGGAAATGCCCGCTGAAGAAACATAACAATGTTATGTTTGTGGTTGGATGTGAATGTCAGATTGGTTGAAATTCCCAGTTAGGAATAAAATGTCACGATCACTGTTAATTGAGATACATGCATGTAAGTTAGCTGGAAAGGTTTCTAACTCAGTCCAGGTGTCTTTATTAGACATGGGGGTATGTATACACAGCCGATAAAAAAGGCAAGATTGTTTCTAGTATATTTGAACCCATACACTATTAATGTCGGATTAAAGAACAGTGTGTTTCCGTGCTGTAAAAGCGTTGCGAGCAGCAATCATTACACCACGTCCTTCTTCTTTTAAAGAACTAACAGTTTGTTTGGTGTGTCTGCCCTTACGAAATATAAACAGAACTTTCGTACTGACTATATAATCGGCGAAGGGTACTCATTTTCTGTCCATTAATAGTTTGAATTGAGATTGAATAACCATAAAGTGCAGCGGTGAAAATAATTTAGCCACTGACCAAAAACAACATAATCGATACCTTTGTCACGTCAAAGATAGAACTTTCCTAAAGACCCAATTTACAAAAAAAAAATGAATTGATTTCCTTTCATCGACCAATCTGATAAAGCGTTGGAAACAGGTCAGAGTATTGCAACATAAGGGCTATCCATGGGCGTTAACATCATTTTAACTACTTGGACAGATACAAATAACTGAAGCTTCTCAGACATATTGTCGGCTATGTCTAAACTGTTAAAATTCAATTTTGCTTCAAATGTGTCATTTTTTGTCTTGTCAATTACTTAAAGTGGCCATTAATACTGCAATAGTTAATCATTTTACATCAAGTCTGCGAGCCCTTCGACACTTGAAACGAAACGCCTTACACATCTATTGAGGACAATTTCAATAAACGTTTTAATTTCCGTGGGGTCTTGAAAAGCCCGATTCACTTTTCACATAAGCCTGTGTGCTGGCAACAAAGGTTGTCAACATAAATAGAAAACATACAATATTAATGTGTTATAACATGTATGGTGCATAAGACGCGTACACACGCTTCCTTATTACTATCTCCTATCTCAGTCGGTTAGAAACAATGCTATTAATTCAGAAATAGTGGTGCTGGGCTGAACACTCACGTCTCCATCTACTATTTAAAAAGCTCCTGGCCTCTTTAAACCAAACAAGAACATAAATCTTTTTACAAACTCGTTCATCCTTATTCTGGAGTAATTATATGGGCATCCAAGATCGAAATGGAGAGCGAAATTTCGAACGCCGTCTGGCCAGTGTCCGGCTGATTTAGTAGTTAGCTGACGTATAACAAAACAACCACCTTATCTAAATGTGTTATGTAAAGGATTGCAGTGGACGTTTTCTGAGGATGGTTCACTAAAAGAAGTTAATAAATAATTTGTTTATTTATGAAAGAATCGTCCTGCGTTAGTACATTGAATTCACTCTAACCATACAACTCGTCCGTTAAACTAAATCCATCAGCGTATAAATACACACGGGTACTGGCTTTAGCTTTTTGCTTATTTGTTAATAAAGGAATTCGCCGTTTGATGAATTCATTAGTACAATAATGTTTCTGATTGTCATTCATTTTCTTTGATTATCATTGAAATAGTTTAAAGGTTTCAAAATTGATCACTAGTTTGTTACTTACATATATTTGTTTTTAAGTGATACATTAGGAAACCTTCTATCCTTCTTACAAAATCAAACTGTTATGTTGCGATTTCTGTTGTCATATATACACGGTTGATTACAAGTGTGGGACAAGCGTTTGTCGGAATGTGTGTTTTTTGGTTAGTTTTATTTTAAGTTATACTTATGCATTTGCTTGGGTGTTGATAAATAAGTGGCAGATAGCTAGAAGAAAAAGTTGCCGTGAATTGTAGGTCTCACAGCGTTCCAGTTATATCTGCACATGAGCTCGTACAAAATGAATGAACAATGAGTGACCTCCGTATGCGGGGTTTATCCATTTGGGCGATGTTTTTTGTGTCTGGGCAATTTTATATTGTCTGTTATAACTCCACCAATCGCATCCGATTTATTTCGATGTGAGAGTACAATTTAATAAGTTAAAAGAATAAAAATACCAAGGCAAATGATTTCCAATGGACTTTCTTATCAACGAAATAACAGAGAATTACAACCATTGCCTTCGGAAAAATATAACAGCCAAATTGCAAGAAGTTATTTATAATTTGTGTCTGGGGAAGTGAAATTTGTTGCCCTTTTTCAGCTTGAAAACGGTATACCGCAAAAGATTAGCCAATCAGCGCATACAGTCATTACATGATTTATAATATACTTTGACCAATTTAAACGAACACGGTTCGGCATATAATGTATTTGGATAGCCTAACAATAGTTATTATATGTTTATCGTAACATAAAATATATGAAAACTTACTTGTATAGTTTACTTTGAAATCCATTATATCCATAGACGCTATTCGTTTACAACTATACAGAAATCGGCCGAAGTAGGAGCAACCATAGGAAATAAGTGACAACTCTTACTCTTCGGGCGGATATTCTTTGTATGGCAGACTATCAAGAGCTTCCATCTAACAAATACAGTCTGCTGCACAAGACAGGTTTCATAGAATGCACAGTATAATAATTCAATATGGATTCTTTGGACAACAAATACAGAGGTCACGTATTTCCCAATCTACGCTTGTGTGTATATCGTTTTTCATTTTCCCAGTGATCCTCCCGTGTTTTACGAGATTCAACATTTTAGCGTTTAAGCTAAAACAAATGTCACAATATAATTTAGACACAAACGTGGAAAGCCATGAAAGCTACACATGTATCTAATCTGCGTGTATATCGTTTTTTTCATTTTCCCTCTGATCCTCCCGTGTTTTTCGAGATTCAACATTTTAGCGTTTAAGCTAAAACAAATGTCACAATATAATTTAGACACAAACGTGGAAAGCCATGAAAGCTACACATATATCTAATCAAAGACTCGGCAAATCCATGAAACTATGATAATTTAAAACATAGCTCCTGGCGTAATTGTCTGTGAGAAACTATATGGCGCGTGTATACCTTAGAGTTAAAAGTCTCCAGAATAATGCGAATAATGTTTAGAATGATATTCCTGTGTGTTCGTATCATAATCATCTGACTTTCACTTGTCATTTAGGCGAAAACCTAAAGCTGCAATATTTCGATGAATTTTTTGCCGTTTTTATCTCACGCAAAATGTAAAGACGCAGAATTAAACCTGTCAAATACAACTCTCGTAATTTCTGATTCTGATTTCCTTTGGTTATTAGATCAGCGATGTTGTATCTTTAATCCTGTTTATGTGACAAATGTGCAGTGTAACCGGATATGTAAAGGGCGATAAGCACTTAATTGTACTTGTGCCAACCCTTCTTCTTGAAAACTCTAAATAATTATAACAGGCTGAATCCTCGTGACCAGATTTACAACTTTATTCAATACAAAAAATAATCAGGCGATAATTGTAACCTTTTGATAACAACTATATGTGGCAAAATTGTAATTGAAATAACTCCTACAATTTCAGTTGATGTTAACAGTTTAAATTTGTCCCGATATATAAAACGAATCCCACATCTTCATCTTAGACCGTATTAATATTCAACCCGCGAGAGCCCCACATGTCTCTTCGAGGGCGTATAAATATTCAGCTTAAACTCAGTTCTCGAAAAAACAGTCATATATGAAGCTCTAAAGTAACACGTTTATCTAGCTAAATATATCTAGTACAAAATGAGGTCACTGTCTATTACGCTGTCTATTACGCAGTGTCTATCAGGTGAAACGAATCCCCCAACTTCCTCCCAGGAGGTATTTATATTCAACTCAGTAGAACCCCACGCCACTATTCGAGGGTGTACTTATATTCAGCTTTCTCGGTTCTTAGTACACGTTCATATATGAAGCTCTAAAATAACACGTTTATCTGGCTATATCTAAAGTATCTAGTAAAGTCTTATTCCAGCAGCTTTTTTGCATGAGGCGAAATGGTGAAGATTCGTTATTAAGACCAGCCTTCCCATAGTAGTACCTAGGCATTGGCCACCTTGTGAATACCAATTAATCCTAGTTTTGGTTACAAGAACAATGTCACTATTTTTATTGTAATCGTCCTATTGACAAAGACGCGTTCAGTCGTTAATATATTTAATAATTATTGCATGTCGTTAGTAGAAGTTATAAAATAACATCAGATTGAGGTATATTACGTCGTGTAGTTTGTCTCCCACGCACCGATATAGGGAAAATCTTTGAGCATATTATATTATTTAAATTAAATTTAGAGCTGCTGAAAACTGCTGGAGGTCTGATCCCTAGAATTGCTGCTCCAGCAAAGCGATGATTCGGTTTACGTTAGTCGATCTGATATTTTTGTTTGAATAAATTGTTTTCATTAATTGATGAAAACTTACTTCAATTGGATGTGTATGAATATTTTTCTTCGAACAACGCCAACGTTGTTGAGCAACGATTTAGTGTCAAAGTACACTTACTGAGAGTGACTTTTTTTCTTTTGATCAACATATGCATTTCCAGGAACACCGTACATCTATGGCAAATTATATTGATTGCTGTTTATAAATAATCAATTTCTAGCTGGTATGGTACAATCTATTGAAATGTTTTCTTCAATCACAATTATCCATTTATTTGCTCGTGTCTGTGTTTGTTCCCAAAAGGGTCACAAATACCACCAGGTTATCTTGCGTATTGATCAAGGTCTGGTTTCGAAGATTCAACATGACTAAATTATTTATAGTTTTTGAGAAGCAGGATTTTCAAAAGTAAAAATCAATGCTTATCGCCATTAACATATTCAGTTACACTGCACCTTTGTCTTCGATACTGTCACACAATCAGTATAAAAAAGAAACATCGCTGTTCTACTTTTTATAACCAGAGGAAATCAAATCCAAAATTAAAAGCTCTGTAATTGACGGCTTTGCCTGTTTGACTGCATCTCTATTCTTGTCTTTTGTTAAAGCGTTCCTGTAGATCAAAATGAATATATGGAAGTACAATACATTGCATATAACTTGAATTATAACAATTTAATTAATAAGATTGCCATATAAGTGTACAGACTCATCGCAAATAATATCGGATATTAATATTACAGTTGTGTGATGTAAATAGATGATATCGGACTTGTTAATGTGAGGTAAACATATTGAAATTTAAGTGTTAAAACCCGCCATGGCTATCATTTTAATGTGGTATGCAGTGCAGTAAATATCAAATAATACAGAAATAAAAACAGATGAGTTAACGTTATGCCGAGCTTCACGGCTATGGAGGTCCGATCTCTTAAAATGAGTATACACATCTCTAATTAATTACAGATATCTCTTTTTTTCGGGAATTAGAGATATCTATAGATATATGTAATTGAATTAGAGATATCTCTACTATTGATATATCTTATTGCATTAAAGATATCTGTAATTACATTAGATATAATCTAATTGAATTAGAGATATCAATAATTGAACTAGCTACATGTATATCAATAAATTAATTAAATATATGATAATTTGGCCTTCCATACACGGCGAGTAATTCAACACAGAAGTAATAACCTCGTTTCAATTAGCCCAATTGAGATCAATATCAATCAATAGTTGAATAAGAGATATCAATAATTGTATAAGATATATCTCTTATTCAATTAGATATATTTGTGTCAAGAATAATCACACTAGCACAGGGATATCGATTAATTAAAGCCGATACATTATCTCATTTTCTACATCAATTCTCAGAGACAAGTTTATAGATAGACGTGAATCTCGAGTTGTCCTGGATAACCTAAAGGCGCATCTCGAAAAAATGCAAAACATGTAACATGTAAATTGTGAACATAAATATGTGGCGAATATGTAACACACATAGATATTATGTCTTGGTGACGCAGTTAATGGTTATCTTGTATAGACGGGAGTTTTGTCTTTACCAAGAGGTCCTTGAGAGATTTGTTCTTCTTGTAGGCTATGATAGGTCTCTGTGATAGAGGCTTAATCGTTTTAGGTACAAGGTTTTGATATTCCTGTATTAGGAGATTGGCAAACCTGGTGCTAGGCTGGTCATATTGTAGTACACAAGGAATAATGCCTACCCTGGAGCCTTTACCTGGTTCAAGGTTGAAACCTAATGGATACAACATTGCATGTGTTTTTATCCAATGAGCATCTCCCTCCAAGCGTTTTTGTTTGGTTTCCTCTTCAGAAGAAAAAAACAGGAGTTTTTTTCAATGGGCATGATTTCAAAATGATCTATGACCGTATGGCTAGGAAGAGAGAAATGCCCACCTATTGGGGAGGTAATCACCTGTAATCTAATTGAACTCAAATGATTGTTGGCTCTAAGCCTAAGAGGATTTTTGGTTTCTCCAACATACTGTTTCAGACACTTTTTACAAGTGATGAGGTAAACCACATATTCAGAATCACAGTTTAAAACATCTGCCAAAATGATAGACATGTTTAGTTTGTTCCCCGACGAAGAAAGACCTCTCTGGTATGTAAGTGTCTAGCTTACATCTAGTCCTCATACATTTGGAAGACCTGTTTGACATTATTACAGGGTGATTCTGATGTTTTCGTACAGGTACCGATTCTGTAGATTGGTCTACATTATAACTGTTAAGTTTTCTAAGGGTTTTAGATTTAATCTTGCGAAGAAGTCGCATAGAATATCTGCTGGGAATCAGCGCCTTTAAAAGAACAGAACAGGCCTCGTTGAACGAAGCGAGGGTGCTACTATTCCTATGAAACCTTATTATTTGGGATTTAATAATTCCCTTAAACGTATGTGGTTGATGAAAAGAATTAGCATGGAGTAGTTGATGGGTATTTGTGGGTTTAAAGAATATCTTATAACCCAACATCCCTGTTACAGCGAGAATAGTAGCTTGAAGTTGAATATTTGGATCATGCTGATTTAAAGTAGAGAAGAAAAGATTTGGATCATCTCTAGGATGCTGCCAGAGGATAGATATATCATCCAAATATCTAAGCTATAACAAGGGCTGTTTATCACACTCTTAAAGGCTTCATGTTCCCACTCTGCCATAAAAAATAGAGGCGAAATTGGGACTGAATCTTTTGCCCATAGAACAGTCTTTTTTTGCTGGTATATTCGACCATTGAATTCGAAATCATTACATTTCCAACTGGGTTTCAAAAGTTTCAGTACATCAGTAAAAGGACGGCGTGAATCGGGATACCTATGGAAAGCATTTTCACCAGACTGAAGGCCAGCCTCAATATCGCTATTGGTGTACATAGATTCTAAGTCAAGGTTCACTAATATGACGTCTTTATGAACCTTATTTTCAGATAACTTATTAATAAAGTCCTCGGTGTTTTTTTTTTATAAAACGGGGATGCCTGTTGGCGATTGGTTTGAGATCATAATCAATAAGTTTTGAAATGTTGTAAGATTCAGAACCACAGTCTGGTATTATAGGTCTACCTGGGGGCATATACGATTGAGGCCATTTCACCTGTGGTTTATGGATTTGTAAAATATTTTTGGATTTCCGTCCTGCTAGTAGATACTCGCCTTACCTAGTAGTCAGGATGTTTTGATCCTCTAAAGACAGGATTATTTCGTTGAAATTCATCCTGTTTTTCGGTCAAATAGGATTATCTAGTGTTTTATAATTGTGAAGATTACTCAACTGACACTGTGCCTTGTTTATGTAATCCTTTCGCCATTATAACCGTAGCAGACACTTTATCAACTGGTTTAATAACGTTATCCCGATTTCGACATTTGTTTTTAGTATTGACAACCTGTTTAAAATCTATACTTAGTTTTGCATTGGCGGTGCATAACCAGTTTTTTCTGTAAAATTTTCATTCTGCCAATTATAGCTTCTGTATCTATCTGCTCTAGCCAAATTATCACGATATCCGAATATATAACCGTATTTCTGAATCTTAAAATCTCTGTCAGAGTAGTTCTTGGGGATGGGACGAAGGTCAAGGAAGGACCTATCTGATGCCGTTAATATTAAATCTTTGGTAAGAGTTACAATATTTGTACCTAAGCCGAAATTGGGGTGGGCCATGCCTTTACTCATACTTAGTTTAAATTTAAGTGTTTTAGCCAATGAACGTATAAGAAATAAGCTGTATCTTCAGTCCAATGAATTTGATGTCACTGGCTGGCAATTTGAGTGATGACTGCAGTTCAACGAAATGCAAAAGTGATTTGGGAAACGTCTGGATTATAGGGATGTCATCATGTTTCGCATTTGCAGAATTGGCCTAGGAGTTTCTTGTTGTTTATTCCAACATTCAAGATAACGATCTCCGGCTGGGGTTATATATTTTTTAGCAACAGTCCGAAAGGAATTGAAATCGAAAACCTAAAGGAATTCAAATCATATTGAGAGATAATGATATGTCTTCCTCAAGTGCTATAGTGCAAGTTCCTTAATTATGATGTCGGTCTAGCTATTTGTATGTTAAGTGTATAGTAATATGAAGGGCGGCCCCCTGGCCCATTTGGTTGAGCCTTGGACGTTATATAACAAACCGCACTGTTAAAGGCAGCAACAACGTGACCGACATTTGCATTCAAACCTCAGTGTCAGAAATATAATACAAGAAACTGGTATTGACTTTCCAGAAACGCCCCACTGGGAACTCAGAGTCCCAACTATTGTCCTAAATGTTAAGGATAAAGTTAAAAGGTCTTATCCAGTTACCATGTTTAAATTATGTTTTTTTACTCCAAGGTAAGCCAATAGAACCATCTGAAACACACTTACACTTTGGAATAACTCTGAACAACATGGAACAACCACATAGAGAATGTGATTTCGAGAGCACAGTGTCTATTGTCTATGCTAAAGGGGCTAAAACACATATTCACCCGCAAATGCCTTGAACTTATGTATCTAAGCTTCGTGCGTCCAACATTGGAATACGCAGATGTTGTCTGGGACAACATACCCCAACACTATGTTAACCGCATATAGTTAATACAAAAAGACGCACTGTGAACTATTGCTCGTCTGACACGCAATGTTATATCTCAAACCGTATACGAAGGATCTGGGTACTCTTCTATCTACATAAGGCGAACAATCCACTATTTGATGATGTTTTTCAAAATCATTAAAGGACTTGCCCCCATTAAAATCTATCTTATCCAACCTATGTCAGAAATCCATACTATGTTCGAGAATCCAACAGCTTTATTATATTCCTATGTCGAACCGAAGGTCGTTATTTTCGAACACGAGACTGGAACACACTCCCAAACCCTATCAGAAGTTCTGAAACCTTGGCTGAGTTGAATCAAAATAAAAACACTTTTTTTGGCGTCTACTAAGCCACCTTGTTGGTTATATGTAGGAGCATAGAAGTGACATGTACATGAATATATAATAATTATGAATGAAGCCAGACAATTAAGTAAACAAACATACATACATTGCAAAATTTATATACTACTAGAATAAAATGCCATACTGTTGTTACTAGTTAAAACACTCTGATATTAATACAAACTTTACAACATTGATTTAAATAAAAACAAAAATCAACTCATCTAAACAGGACTAAGTTTCTTTTTTGATAAGATAAGATTTATTGATATTATATGTACATAGTATTTACAAAACTACAAATCTATATACAAAACTGTATGAAATACATAACATGAAATACATAATTGTTCAAACTAACACGCAGTTTTAAAGCATAATGGTTTACAAACATGGCATAAGATTATATGAAGAATCCGACAAGATTATTTACAATTTCACAAAAGATATTAGTGTGACACCAATATTCACAGAACACTTCAATAGAATAACGGTAAAAATCAACTTAAAATTGGACTCCTTAAGCGGTTTAACCGAAAAATCAAAGGAGTTGCTGAAGATGGTTCCAAATTAGAAAATTTTACATCATTGCGACATATCCATATGGCTAACCGACCTTCAAATACAAGCAAAAAACATAAAGCAAACTGTTCGGCGGTATCCATATCAGGTAATAAATTAAACTGAATGAGTTTGAAACTAATTGGTATACTTAAACAAGATAGCTAACGTATCCAAGGGAAGATAATTCTCCATACAGGTTGGAAAATTTACATTGACATAATAAATGTTTAGTCGTTTCTTTACATTTACATAAAAGACAAAACATATCACCTGAAACTCCTCTGGTAAACAATTAATAATTTGTTGGTAAAATATTGTGCGATATACGCCAGGAAAGATCTCTAGAACATGGATCGATAAATGGATGCAAAATGTTGTGCCAGGTAACTTTAAAATTAATGGTAGGGTACAGAGCAACTGGCCGCGGCCTAGAACACACATTAGGAATCAAAAGTTGATAAAATATTTTACACGAACATGGTTGATGCCAATCAAAATCAGGATAAAATCGACAAAACTTGTGATAAGATTTTACAGCTTCCTGGTAAAATGAGGGACGAAAATCTGAATGAGGCATTAATTTATTTAAATCGACAAAGTGAACCCATTTTGCATTTGAGTTAAAACATACAAGTGAAATAAACATAAAGCTTTAATCTTGCTTTCTAAATGAACAATTGATAAACCACCAGAATTAGGAGAATTATAAGTGACCGAGCGTTGAATTGGATCAAAAGAACGATTTTTCCATAGAAAAGCAAAAACTTCCCTTTCAAAAAGACGTAAAGTATATAACGGAATAGTTAGAACTGAACACGTATAAAACAGTTTGGAAATAGCTAGTATTTTAACAACTAAACTTTTGCCATACAAAATAGAGCTCTATTTTGCCATAAATTAAGAACATCAACAAACTTTTTCAAAATAGGATTAACATTTACCAAAAACAACACCGAGAATTTTACATTGATCTGGCCATGATATCCCAAATGGGTGGTCGGATCGTGTCTTCCACTTACCAAGCCATAAACCCTTTGTTTGATTAATATTTAGTTTGGAAACAGATTCAACAGAAAATTTAAAACAAATAGATAATACATGCTGTACACTACTCTCTTTTGAACAAATACAGATTGCGTCATCCGCAATAAACATTATTTGGCCCGCTCTCTACAACCAGGAATGTGCAAGCCTTGAATGTTCACATTATTTCGTATCGCAATTGCGAATGGCTCTAAGCACAGAACATATAATAACAGAGATAAACAGCATCCTTGTCTTACACTACAAGTAACAGTAAATGGGTCACTAATATGACCATTAACAGTAAAGAATTAAAAATGTCTGTATATAATAATTTAACCTATTGAATAGAAGAATCACCAAATCCATATGCAGTTAAAGGTTTAAACATAAAATCATGACTTACACGGTCAAAAGGCCTTCTCCTGATCCAGTGATAAGTAAAGAACAGGTAATTTTTTTTGGTCAACATAATTACAAATATAACACAAGAGGTGAACATTATATAAAATCGAGCGCCCTGGAACTGAACAGGTTTGGTCTGGATGAATAACACTATGTAAAACTCTCGGTTAGGTAAAACTTTAGAAATAATCTTATAATCGACATTGAGCAATGCTATGGGTCTCCAGAACGCAAGGTCGTCAGACTGACTGGCGTCCTTACACAAAAGAGTGATGTAACTTAAACGCTGACTATTAGATAAGGTAAATGAATCGTATGCACAGTTTACAACATCAACTTAGATATCGAGAATAACTGAAAAAAGTGTAAAAAAAACTCTTAACATAAACCATCATTACCAGGGGTTTTATCGATCTTCATGCCACGCAAGGCGGTAAGGATTTCGTCCTTAGTAATAGGACTATCGCATAGTTCAGATTCAATTCGAATTAATATATTTACGTCTTTAAGAAAGTCATTACATGAGTCATTGTTGATAGGCTCTGATTGTAACAATTTTCTATAAAAAGTACAACATTCTTTTCTTATTTTCGTTTGGGTAGTAACGGGACCAGAGGAAGATTTAAAACAAGTTAGCACTTTTTTCTTTGCTCTTTTGTGTTCTCTTTTAAAGAAAAATTGTGATGGGTTCTCTTGGTTGTCTAATGACTGTGCCTTAGATCGAACCTTTACACCATGCATATAATTCAATTGAATGTCCTTCATTTGTTTCTTTAAACCAGTTATTTGGTCAATATAATCACCAGGGTTTTTTTTCTCCTCGTGTAAACTATAACAGTAAAATAATCAGAAAAAAGAGGATCTAGTAGTAAAGAAGTATTGAATTTAAAAAAACCTGTGCCTATGTTAACATTGTGACAAAAAATATTTAATTCTAAAAGAACATACTCATGATCAGAAAAAAAAGCATGGAAGGATAGAGCATTCCACCAGATTATCAATGAGATTCGAACTAATATAAAAACGGTCAATACGAGAGGCCAAATTTGCCCTTTTTTAAGTATAGATACGTGACGTAGGGTGTAACTTTCTGTAAATATCAACTCAATCAAAATCAGAACAAATTGTCTTGAGAATATCTGGCCCACCTGCCCATATATATGGAATCCCACCTAACTTATCCAAGAAGTACTTTCAACGCAATTGAACTCCCCCAAATATAATAGGATTTGAACAGATGAGATGAGGAAAAATAGAATAAAAAAAAAACAACTTTCGCTCACTAACACAATTAGGGGAATAAACATTAACCAATCTATAACACTGTTCATTTATATGAATGTCAACTGTAATAAATCTACCCTCATGAAGACTGAATTTCCCTTGACAACAACATACCCACCCGTCGACTATGACAAAGGGCGAAACTCCAAAAACATTTCCCACCCATTGATTTTCTCATTCTCTTGCTTCTTCTATCGAGGTGGCATAGCAGTCTTGAACAAAAAATATATTTATCCCATTGTCTTTAGTTCATTGAAATAATTGATGTCGACGTTGTCTTTGGCGAAGACCACTACAATTTATCGTGACCACTCTAAGCATTTATAATGAAGAAATTGGTAGAGCATAGAAAACAAACATTTAGTAAAAGAAAATGTAACTCACCGAGCATGCAGAAAACAGGTTGGAGATCGATGGTAAAACAACACATAGAGTTCATTCTAAATATCACATTTTCCAAAAACTTTAACATGACTGTCCTATTCAATTCAATTCAATTCAATTCAATTCAATTTTATTGCGATAAATGTATCACTCCTAATAATAAATAAAATATAACAAGAACAAGGGGAATAATCCCAAACAACTTATGACAAACTTCTCTAACACAAAAAACAGTTATAAGGAAGAACACATTGTTTTGATAAATTAGGTATTATTATTGAGAATTGTAATTAAGAGAAGTGATGTCAACAGTTTCATTCTATGATCAGAAAGTTTGTGTAACAGTTTTCCGCTTATGACGGCGACATCAGATGTAGGGTTGAGTTATATATTTATTTGTACATGTCGTGGTAAAAAGTCGAAGTCCGTTATGTGCGTATACACATTTTGGAATATTTGATTTCTTTTTAATTCAAGTGTTGAACAGAAAAGGGTGAAGTGATGTTCATCTTCTACTGCATTGTGACATAGTGAGCAAAATAAAATCATCGGGGCAATATCCAGTTCAGCAATCAGTCAAATTAACATGGTCCAAGTCGCAAGACAACAGAATAGTCTTGGGGCATATCTTTGTTTCATGGTGTGAAGTTCTCGTCTTTGACACCGGATGCTCCTGGGAAGAACGACCACGGCGCTTTCGGCTGCCGGTCATCACCTCCATGAAATCCCCGTCCGATGAGCACTCAGATTCAGGATCACTGTCATCTTCAATATTTCCTCCTGCAAACATCTGATCTGCCGTGTCCACAGGTGTTCTTGGTGGTAGCTCAGGCCTCGGTGTGTAAAATATGTTAGAAAGACCAGCTTCAGGGACAGGCTGATAATCACACTGGGGGGCAACGCCAGATTTCTGTGGAAAAGGTTCAGCAGCTTCCGTGTCATCTTCAAGAGTGTCCAGAAAGTCAGGATGAGATCCCATTGTCTGTCTTGTCAAAACATCCGCAAAAGACGACGGCTTACACTGGCCTGGTAGGTGGACTGTATTACAAGAAGGGCAATGTTAACTAGGACAGTATTTGCGGACCTGCCCGATATCTTTGCACCTTAGACATTATGGTGCCCGACCGCGCACACAACAACTGGAACTTCGTGTCTATCCAAACGAATTGTATAGGGAAGATTTTCATATTTATCCGATGAAATTCCATTGCGGACATCTGTAATGATTCTTGAATCGGGTAAGTACACATTTTCACAACTGGGCACTGCTCCAATATGACTAAACATGTGTGATATTCCTTCATTAGATAGATACCCAGTGCAAACGAATTTGCACTTTCATAGAATCTAAAGCCGTCACCACAACAAAAGCACTGGTACTTGGGATGGCAAATTCTGATGATTGAATTCACAGGTTTCATGATGGAAGATCCTTGAAGGTAATAAAGCCCTCACGGGGGCCTCTCAATGATCCAACAGCAACAATACTATTTTTCTATTTCAAAACGTTGGATTCAAATTCTTTTACACAGTAGTTGAAAAGGTCGAACGTCCGTGGCACATCACCGATGACACGAACTCTGGCTGCTCTTTGGAGCATCTCCTCATCCACCATCCTCTCCGAATTGAAACGTCGCATCGGGAACCCCAGAAAGGTATACCCTTTGTTGTCTGCCCAAATCAGGGCCTGCCAGCACCAGAAGAAACAGTGCTACTGGATACCAGAAAAATTGAGACAGCCTAGAACAGTCCGAAACTACCTGCGGGAATTACGTGATCACGGTATCCCTTGTGCCAGGTAAGTATCTTTACTAAGTCTTTTTGAGCCCATGGTTTAATCTTGGCTTTAATGAGTGTATTGGCTTCTGGCTTATCCAACATTTTTTCTATATGTTCGTGTGAGTTGGTGTCCATATTTCTGGTCTTAAAATGTGTGATTGACGTTCGCCCTAACCGAGCTGTTATTTCCAGATCTGTTACCCGTGTTAAAGGCTATTAGAAATATCCACTGATAGATAATTCCGCCAATTGTTTACGAAATTATTTTATTAAATTCTGATTTATTTATGCAAGGGATTGATGTTTGTCTAGCGTGGGTCCCAGCTCATATAGGAATATCGGGCAATGGAAATGCGAACAGATTAGCTATGGAAAAGGCTAGGGACGGCAGATTCTATCATCGATTCCAAAAGTCGTAATGGTTATGTTCAGTTATGTACCCAAAAAACTGATATTATACGTTCCAGGATTATGTCTTGTTTGTGCCCAATGTCAACTGGAACATTCTATTTTTTTATATATATATTCTTGGTTTCTCTCTACACAATGAATACTAGCGATATCTAGTGTATATACACTTTTTCGTCCTTCTAGTCGTGGTGTAAATCAGCTTTTCTAGGAGCTGGGAAGCGCCAACACATCCATTGGTTTCCACTCTAACGACTAAATCAAAAGAACTGAATTGTATTGTAACACTGTGGCTTCTGGAAGACGTAATTACGACCTAAACAGTTTGCTAGAAACCAATAATTACAACTATCCGACATTATGCACTTTTCACCTAAAATATAATTAAAATTAACTTTAACTTTAAAATCCCCCCCTGTCGTTTTCCCCCACTGCATTGGCTCACTAAGTTGGCGCCTGATGTCCTCCCATTCTTACTTCATTTGAATAAGAGTCAGTCAACATACATGGTATTTGTCGTGTGCGAAAATTAATCTAGTGTTTTTTTTTAGATTCTAAATGTGAATAGCGAAATTGATTTTTCAGATTATGTTTTTGTACTATTTGTATATTGGATACTGAGTGGAAATTCGGTCAACTGCCCTTCTTTTAATCTGTAGTGGCGATTCGACAGAGTTTTTCATGTGATAATCAGGTTTTAATTGAAAAAAAAAGATAGGCGTCCTGTTACTACTGTGTCCTAAATGAGTTGCACATCATAACCCGATATAAACACTCAAAAGGTTAGTGTAGTAACACAAGTACAAGCAAGACATCCGCTTAATCTCATCTTTTATTTAGGCTTCCAAGACACCACACACATTTTTGCCTGACTTGGTTAAATTTCGTTTGGAATTCGTAATTTGAAGTGAATATGTGCATTATATTTCATTTCTCCCTTTTTACTGAGGTAGGAGTAAGGTAAAGACGAGAATCCGGGTAAATTTACAAATCCATTAGCATTGCTTCCAGTATGGCACATATGCTTAAGAATGGGACGTCCCCCCCATCCAGAGGGATCCAAAAGAGATGTGCAGTGACGTCACGATTGTAACTTCTTCGGCTTTTGCATAATAATAAAAACTCAACCTTGGTACTTTTATTTTCTGGACTATTACAGCAGAGTTTGGTAGCGACATAATTTGCAGGGAGAATAGGGTCAATAAAAGCACATAGTAACCACGTGTAATCTGTTTAGCAGGTAACATTGTGACTTCCAGCGAAAAGTAGGGGCCATGTTATGGCTCAGTTTGTTGACCCTTCGACTGATGTTTCCACTTTACTGTACCCGATATAAGTTCCACTTCCCTAGTGGGCTTTATGCGTAAGAGGGCCTACCATGTGAGACCGCGAAGTTTTATTTCCGGTTTTCTCCCATAAACCAGAAACACGCAGTTGCCATAGATTGACATTATATTAGTACTACATTTAAAGTAACATAAGCACTCAAAAGTGGGGTTTTAGAACAAATTCTGATTGCCTTGATTTTAACCAACTTTGAAGTTTATGCATAAACTAAAACAATTACTTTGAAATGAAAATTATTACGTTCGTCAAGGCTAGTAATAGCCATGAGAAATCATACAATAATTCGAATTCAGCGTAAGGAAGGCCGGCCATTTTTACTCGAATGCTTGAAGTAAAGCTTTTGATCTTGCCGGGTTCATGACCTTATATGGACAGCTGATTGACACATCCATATAATAATATTCTGACAGAAAATTCAGTTTTTAGTTTTTTAGTTTTATAAAACTCTCCTTCAACGTACAAATTCGATGTTGGAATTTTTGGAAAGCCTCTAACTTGTACTTCTTGAGAAAAATATCAATTTTATTTGAGATTCTGTGATAGTGCAAAATTCAGAACTTTTGAGTGCGTATGTTACTTTAACTCTTATCAATCCACCAATAAAGAAATACAATTTAACTGGACGTGCATTATGTAGCTTGTTTAAAAAGCAGTAAGAAAACAATTCGATGCAGTCAAACGTCGTATACTTCTTTTTCAGTAATTATTATGTAAAATCTCTGTTCTCGCTGTTAAAACTGTTTAACTTGCCGTTCTATCTCCTCATCGATAAATCTATGTGTAAAGGCAACAATGCGATGAAATTATGTACTAACTTGAATTCTGCATGTGTGACACTTCAATCCACACAACTGAGGTGAACTACAATTACCATCATTATTATTATCACATGGTTCATGAGAAACACCAATGCTAAAAGTAAACGTGACCCACGAAGAAGCCACCAGAATTAGGTATTGACAAATTGTCCACTTCGGAGAATCTTTATTGCATAGTTGGCAAATATGAATGAGAAGCAGTGTCTTCAACCCATTTGGGAAGGTCCCAACCGTGATTGGGATTGTAAACGACAATTTGAAAAATGTTTTGATTTCAATTTCTGTTGATAGGCCCAGTGATAATATGGTGACACAGATCTCCGGGTTTGAAATTAAATGTGTATATAAAGAACAAGAATAATACAAATCATTAAGGTAACGCATCATTGTGATGATTACAGATATCTCAAATTAAGCGCGATGACTTCCAAAGAGGCATGCAATTAAATGACAGCTATTTAACTGGGATAAATGAGGTCAAACAGAGCGGGAAAATCAATGACTATATCACCTATATCCTCCAGTGTTTTTTTTTCGAGATTTGACACTTTAGCGTTTAAGATAAAACAAATGTCACAATATAATTCAGACACAAACGTGGAAAGCCATGAAAGCTCCACAACTATTTTATCAAAGAAACTATGATAATTTAAAATACAGCTCCTGACGTGATTTTCTTGGGAAAACAAAATGGCGCGTTGATACCTTAAAGATTAAAGTCTCCAGAAATAATTTCTGATTCTGGTTTCCTTTGGTTATTAATTAGATCAGCGATGTTGTATCTTTAATCCTGTTTATGTGACAAATGTGCAGTGTAACTGGATATGTGAAGGGCGATAAGCACTGCATTTTACTTTTGCCAATCCTGCTTCTTGAAACGCTAAATAATTTCGTGACCAGACTAACAACTGTATTCAATACAAAACATAATCAGAGAATAATTGTAACCCTTTGATAACAACCACCTGAGACAAAATTGTGATTGTCAAAACACCTACAATTTCAGGAGATGTTAACAGCTCTAAATTGTCCCTATATATAAAACGAATTCTACATCTTTCTCCCAGGGCGTATTAATATTCAACCAACGAGAGCCCCACATGTCTCTCCGAGGGCGTATAAATATTCAGCTTAAATACTCAGTTCTCGACAAAAACAGTCATATTTGAAGCTCTAAAGTTATACGTTTATCTAGTTAATTATATCTATCCTAAATCCTCAACAAATTCGACCTCAATGGACACATGTTTCAAGGTATTAATGCGAGATTGGAACTAAAACTTATATTTTCTTGTAGCTTAAAGTATAAACTTCTTTAAAATGTCAACAGTGTGTTTCTACACTTCTCAACCTTTGCATAAAATGTAGTTTTATAAGATGTAAAGGGGTCGAATTTGTTGAGCATTTAGGGTAGTACAATATAATTTGCCACTGTCTATTACGCATTGTCTATCAGGTGAAACAAAACCCACAACTTACTCCAAGGAGGTTTTTATATTCAACTCAGTAGAACCCCACGTCACTATTCAACGGTGTACTAATATTCAGCATACTCAGTTCTTGGTAAACGTTCATATATGAAGCTCTAAAATAACACGTTTATCTAGCTAAAAGTATCTAGTAAAGTCTTATTCCAACAGTTTTTTGCATGAGGCGAAATGGTGAAGGTACGTTATTAAGACTAGCCTGCCCATAGTAGTACCTAGGCATTGACCACTACTTGTGAATACCAAATGATCCTAGTTTTTTGTTACCAGAACAACGCCATCCCTTTTATTGTAATCGTCAATCGTAATATGAACAAAGACGTGTTCAGTCGTTAATATATTCAATAATTCTCGCATGTCGTTTGTCACAATTAGGTATAAAACGTCGTGTAGTTTGTCTCGCACACATCAATATGAGGAACATTTTCAAGTAGATTATATTATTTAAATTAAATTTATAAATGCTGAGAGGGCATTGGAGGTCTGATCCATTTCTGCGCTCACCTCGGTGTTTGTTCTCAAAAGGGTCACAAATATCACCTTATCTTTCGTAGTGAACAAAGTCTGGCCTCGGAGATTCAGCATGACTAAATTATTGAGAGTTTTCAAGAAGCAGGATTGTCAAAAGTAAAAATCAATGCTTATCGCCCTTATCATATCCAGTTACAATGCGCCTTTTCCATCGATACTGTCACACAAACAGTATAAAAAATACAACATCTTTGTTCTTCTTTTTTATAACCAGAGGAAATCAAATCCAAACTTAAGAGCGCTGTAATTGACGGCTTTGCTTGTTTGACTGCATCTCTATTGTTGTCTTTGTGATGTTAAAATGTTACTGTAGATAAAAAATAATACATTAAAGTATAATAGACCAACATTGCATATAACGTAAAAGATTTAGAGTGTCATATTAGTGTGCAGAGTCAATTGCAAATAATGACTATTAATGTTACAGTTGTGTGATGTAAATATATGATATCGGACTTGTTAATGTGAGATAAACATATTGAAATTTGAGTGTTAAAACCCGCCATCGTTATCAGTTTAATGTGGTATGCAGTGCAATAATTATCAAGCAATACAGAAATAAAAAGAGATGAAATCACGTTATGCTGAGCTTCGCGGCTATGGAGTGCCGAATTGTAATTGGTGAAAAATGATGAATATCCCCAGTTTAATGAGAGATTTCTCAAAATAATTAAAGATATCTCTAATGAATTACAGATATATATATTATTCTTGGTAATTACAGATGTCTGAAGATGTATGTAATCCAATTGAGGATATATCTACTATTGATATATCTAATTGCATAAGATATATCTATAATTGAATTAGAGAAATTATTAATTGAATTAGCCATATCAATAAGTGAATTAGATATATTTCTAATTCGAGGGTATGATAAAAAATCTATAATTGTGTAGTACATGATAAATTGGCCCTCCATACACTGGGAGCAATTCAAAAGAGGAATTAATAACTTCATTTCAATTAGTCCAATGTAATTGAATTAGAGATATTAATATCTGTAATTCAATTGCATATATCTCTAATTTAATTAGATATATCTCTAATTTAATTAGATATACATGTTTATCTTATTCGAAGGTATAGGAGGTATACTTGTGTAGTAAATGATAATTTGGCCCTCCTTAGACGGCGAGCAATTCAAAACAGAATTAATAAACCCATTTCAATAAGCCCAATTTTAATGAAATACTTAAAAGGAGATAGATACGGGTTTTACCGTTATTGTGTAAACTAGTCCATGGAGCTATGCAAAAGCAATACAAATATGAATGTTTCTCTGTCAGACGTGTACACTAGTATCAATACTTACAGACTGAGAGAACAAAACAGTTGATGAAAGCCTTAATGAAAGATATAAACCATAAAGCAGATAAAAAAAAACCCTAAACGAATTCAAAACTGTAGTTTGAGAGATAATGATATCTCAAGTCCTATAATACAACTTCAATTATTTGGAAATCGGTCTAACTATTTGTATGGTTAGCATATAGTAAGTAACATGAAGGCAGCTCCCTGGCCCATTTGATTGAGCCTTGGACTTTATCATATGATCGTGTGTGTTATCCGTGCATATCTCCTTATTTGGAAAAATGACGAAATGAGTTTTGTCGGTGATGTAATTGTGTTTGTAGATGTTACAACAACAACTGCTAATTTTCAAAGTTAAAAATTAATCAATCTGTAAAAAGAACATAGGGTTATGTGTTAGGGTTAGGGTAAGTTAAAAAGTAATCAATCTGTAAAAAGGACTTTGGGTTAGGTGTTAGGGTAAGGGTAAGAGTTAGGGTTAGTGTTAGCATTTGACAACATGTGCTTTGAATTGTAACATTTGGCCGGACAGCTTCGGCTATTTCCGGACGATTTTCCGTATCTGCAGAAATTATTTTTCAAATAAGGAGATATGCACGGATAACACAAACGCACCTCTGTTATATAACAAACCGCACTGTTAAAGGCAGCAACAACGTGACCGACATTCGCATTTAAGCCTCCGTGTCAGAAATATTATTTAAAAAACTGGTATTTTCGTTTCTCTATTACAGCGTTATATAACCAGAGAAACACCCCTTTGGGAACCCAGAGTCCCAACTATTGTCTTAGATGTTAAAGTAACATACGCACTCAAACGTTCTGAATTTTGCACTATCACAGAATCTCATGAAAAAATTATATTTTTCCCAAGAAGTACAAGTTAGAGGCTTTCCAATAATTCCAACAACAAATTTTTAGGTCGAAGGAGAGTTTTTTTAATAATTAAAAAACTAAAAACTGAATTTTCTGTCAGAATTTTTAGTTGGAAATGTGTCCGTTAGCTCAGGAACACTTTGATGTACCGACGTCACTACTAGTCAACCGTGTTAGCCACATCCCTTACAAGGTTCAAAATGTTGGCTCGTTACAAACAAGGTCATTCACCATGGCTGGATCAAAGTCATTCTGAGCAATATGGCCAGCCCTCGTTACGTTAAATTCAAAGAACTGCTATATTTCTCCAGGTCCGTACAAAGCTTTGTACCCAATGAATACTTTTTATTTTAACCTGACTTTTAATTTTTGGACAAACATCAAATCTTTTAAAAATCAAGGCAAACTGATTTTTTTGGGGGAAAAAACTTAATTCCAATTCTACATTATTGTGTGTATCTAAATATTGTCTCTGACTGGAATTTCCAACGCCAAATATGTTTGTATATTTCTTATGTATTTTTAAGTAATCACTTTTATCGTTGTTTTTTTCTGAATAAAACGGAAGACACGCTCATAAGCTCAACTTACATGTACAATACAGATTGCTTAAACCAAGTTATGTTTTAATGATTTTCTCAAGTTTTCCTGAGGTGGGCTTTTGCATTTGTATTTGTCTACAGTCCGGACTCCAGTAAGTGCTTCTCGGCCTTTACTATACAATAATTAAGTTACTTTAAGTGTTACTCTAAGTGTTATACAACAAGACTTAAGACTCATTTTGACTGACTAATTTGGCTTTATTTTGCCATCGTCAGCATTTTCGTGTGAGTTGGTATCCATACTTCTGGCCTTAACATTTTTGATAGATTTTCGCCCAAACCGTGCGGTTATTCCAGATTCGTCAACCACCCAACAGGCTATAAAAAATATCCACTGTTAGATATACCCGCCAATTGTTTACGAAATTGTTTTGTTAACTTCTGATTTATTTATGCAAGGGATTGATGCTTGTCTAGCGTGGGTCACAACTCATATAGTAATATTGGGCAATGAAAACGCTGCCAGATTAGCTATGTAAGAGTCATAAGACAGGGACGGCAGATTCTATCATCAATTCCAAAAAGGCGTGATGGTTACGCAACCGAAAAACCGATATACGTTTCAGGATTGTGGCTTCCCACTCAACCTTCGGTTGCATAAGATGCATCCCACAGGTGATTGTGAAATCTGCCAAGTTGAGGAAACTGTAAAGCATTTTTTTCTCAGGAACTAAAATATCGGCTTGCAAGCCTTGGATTCAATAACAAAGTTTTTAAAGACCGATCATGCCCAGATAAGAGTCTAGTTAGAGTATTCCAGGCCTTAGCGGAGTTTATAATGTCAACTGGTAGATTATAATTTTAAGTTTTATATATATTATTTTCTCTATATATATATAGAGACCCGAGTCCGAATCCCGGTGGAGGCAAGCACAATTTTCTTTCTTGACATTTATACAAAATATATAATGAATCCTAGCGATGTCTAATGTACACTCTTCAAAAAAAGAAACGCAAAATGAAATTCAAAAATGATACTTACAATTTTGTACACATTTGTTAACTCAAACAGTTTTGTAGGGTTGCACATTGTTAC
>JAVFBZ010013798.1:0-11886 GCA_032466195.1 Katharina tunicata | reverse complement strand
ATGATCTTCTGAAACATTCCAGTAACAATGTGCAACCCTACAAAACTGTTTGAGTTAACATATGTGTACAAAATTGTGAGTATCATTTTTGAATTTCATTTTGCGTTTCTTTTTTTGAAGAGTGTATATAAGACAATGTTCGCGGTAATAAAAAAAGTCAAATCGGTTTACAAGAAGCCTCTATTTGAGTTAACATTTAAATTTGTTTCACTCGATCTTTATTTGGTAAATGGGCTCCAAACTGTGTAAAAAAAACATCATTTGGGACCTATCTGTAAATAGTTTAATTACTAACCGAAACACCTCGGGATCCATATTGTCCAGTTATATTGGATTTCTACTATGTGGTGCAGTGTGAAAATATATTCCTGATTGTGTTAATAAGTTTCTAAAATGGTCCCTATCACGTCGTGTGTGCTCACTGCTGCTTTTATTCTATGACGAGTTTCTTTACACAGTGCCCTTAACACGCCGCTGATTTGTAGAGATCGATCGGGTAGGAAGGCAGACTCGCTGATCTGTTTACCCTTGGCTCTCAACTTTACTTCTCGAGTTTCTATTGTGCTACCGCATCGATTCGACGCAGCGCTACTTCAATGCTATTTTATGAATTATTACAGTCACCATAACGCAAATGCTGCACGAGCCTGCGCCGTGTCATCGTTAGGCACAACTGAGATTCCACCTAACGTATTAACGATCAGGCTGGGTAATCCCCCCGGTGATCTCAAGTCAACACAACAAGTCACCGATGTCCTGGACGGCTTGCACTAACCGTAACGCTTTGTCCATTGCGCGCCAAAGAAAATATTATCCATAGCTTTTCCAAAGCCCACGAGTTCCAAAATCATATCATGTAACGCCAAACAAAAAATTATATAGAATTCTTTTGTGGTCAGGTTATTTATCGGTCATGTAGCGAGCGTGTCAGAATCAAAAAGACATGTTCTTCGCTTTATTTAGCACATATTCTCCAAATAGACCTCAAGTTGATTTCGCATGAAAATGGCAACGATATTGTTTCCAAATCTTTCATGTGCTGAGCTGCTAATCTAACTTATTAAAGACAACGTGAAAGATCAATTGAAATCAATTTGATTGGCAATCTATGGCATTACTATTTCAAATATTTGTTGGTGATATTAAAAGAACTGAAAAATAAAAAAAAATTAAATAAATTGTGCGGTTTCATGCCGTCGAAAATGGAACTATTATAAAAAAAACCTAAACAAACAAAATGAAACGTCATTATTAAATAAATAATTAATTTCACTTCCTAGGTCATAACTCGGTTTTCTAGCGATTGACGTTTTCATGAACTGCAACTTGATACGCATATATCACTTCAATCTTTTTAAAGGCTTAATTATAGATTCGTCTCAATTTCAGGCAACAAGAGATCAGATGGAGACGATTTTAGACAGGTCACGTCCAGAAGTGCGATAGTATCCAAATTCCTCGAGAAACTTTTGAGTAAAAAGGTGATCCCAGCTTCATTACTAAGGGAATTAAAAGAGAGAAGGAAAGAAGAAATGTTATCATCCCAGCATCCTTCAGTGAACCGCCAAGTCTCTGGAACAGGGCTTAGCTATCTCATTAACAGGTTACAGGTGGGTTTAAAAGTTACAATCATTATATTCACAATGGCTCCTATTGTTCTCATTTGAGACGACCCTTGTTCCAGTTCAAGGTACATATTTTTTCTGACATATGACATACGCCAAAGTTCGAAAAAAAAAAAACAAGTGGAAATTGCAGAGCCTATTTACCTATCAATCCGTTAATTTAATCGATCAAATTGAATGACATAAAAAATACGGACAGATACTTGATTCAAATTGCTAAAACCAATGTCAGAAGCCAGATAAATGTCGGCATATTAAAATCGTGCACTAGAAAGTCTCTGTGAACTTATTGAAATGATTAAATTATTTCACATTCATATAAATTATAATAAAGTCCCGTCAATATCTCTGACACGCATGAGAGTAATTTGTTGCCATTTTACGTACAAATTCGTGTCTACGTAGTTTAATCTACAAACATATATCGGTTGTGTGATAAGACCTCCCGTATAGAATTATATTTCCCTATAATGGCATGTCAATTCCGTGTCATCTTACATAAAGCTTCTGAGTCTTTGAATGTCACAAATACCAAACTACAGACATTTCGTGGGTTAATATATTGACTTATATTGCCATAATTTCCGCTTAAGTGGATTAAACATGAGTGATTATTCCTGCCATGGCCTTTTGTCTGCTCTCTCATCTTAAACATCATGCTTAAAATGCATAGGTTTATGAATGGGTCGTTATACATAATACCTTAGGGGCATGTATAAGCCCAGTAACTGTGTCAAAATACAATTGGAACCAGTAACTTATCAAAGAGCATTTCTACCAGGCCTCATCGGGACCGTTAGTATTGTACTTTTGACATATATGGATCTGCCTTATTCACGTTTACAACCCCAAATAACTTTGTAGCAATTCAGAATCGTAATAAACTTCGATCCAATACTGTCTACGTAAAATTGATTGCCCCATAAAAGACACTTCATTGTTGCACTTGCAATCTGTTTTTTATGAGGTTGAAGTAAACTGGTGGTATTAATGCCATGGGCTTAATTCGTGTTATAACAAATTTGATTCTTGGAAATATATCATGGGATTATTATTAAGTATATAAACACATAAAAATTCATTTGAACAGGCTTGACCCCAAGCAAAAACCACTAGCTTATATTGCCGACACGACCATGCTTATCCGTATGCGCGTATAAGTGTACTTTAAAATTTAAGATCCACCTGCCCTTATTATTGTTTCAAATAATCGGTGCATTTTTGGCGGCTTCGAATATAACTTCTTTTAAAGGGTTATTTAAATCATATAACTGGTGTATCCTTCGAGCGCACTCACATTTTAGTGAAGCCTTACTATCAAAAGATCGTCTTCATTCTGTGCACAAGAGGAGACAAAATTGTTTCATCGTTATCACTTATATATAAAATTAATTACCCATAATTCAAAGGGGATCACAGCATCACACATATAATTCCTTAATAGAGAAATCGTGCCAACGAAGTAATCCGCGATTAATATATTCTCTTAGTTTGGAAAGCTTTATTTCTCGAAGGCTGAAAAGATAATATTCTTATAGCCGTTGTTTGCTTGTTAGAAAGGCGACACTCCTGGCGTATTTTCGAGAATATTCAGTTGGTATCAGACGCACCTTGCCTTTGTCCATCCCTGAGACAATACTTATATCAAATCAATTGATGTCAGTCAGACTCGGTTAGGGTCCTCTTAACACACATGAAAGACTTTCGGGGAAATACCTGTCAATAATCGAGAAGAGTGATTTCTTGAGTGGCTATATAGCTTCGATTGAGATTAAATCAGATAATGTCTTCAAAAGAATTTCTATGAGAACGACATAATGTACCCAGTAGGCAAAATGTCAACGTAATTCATTTGTTACATACATATATTCTTGTTCGCTTTCATTACATTTAAGTATATCTGTGGGAACTTCAGTCGCTTCAAACGACATACCGTTGACTGGTTTTGTTGGCAGTTGGGTTAATAAACATATTAGAAAAGGTGTGGACATGTAATCAGATGTTGCACACATCATTATTGAAATTAGATAATCATATAGATTAGAAAGTTTGTGATAGTTACAATTAAATGACTTTCTAATTCCTTCAACTGCCATTGAGTTTCAATGTGCCATTTTGCTGAGTAGATTTTGGATTGTCTCTTGCTTAAATTGAATTTATCTTTACTATTTTGCTGCTGGCTGCGTAGAGAGACGGTTTCCCTCTCGCATTAGGAAGCAACACCGCCATGCGAACAAGGTGACCATTTAGCAGGGCGTGAAGCGTTGGGTTGCGCAATATCTCCAAATCAAATCATCAAACTGTATGTAACATCATGGGAAGGAAAAGAATAAAGTATGCCTTAAGCTACTTATACTGACAATCCCTTGTTGCTTTGTCCCAATGACAAGACATCATATCAAACTAAACTTGCTTTAACAACAGCAAGTTGATTATAGTTTTACCATATGTCGTTTTACATTTCTTTCAAAGCAGTCAGCGCAGTCGTTAGACAAAGACACAAAGCCCTATAATTCAGATAAAAACATACGCACAAACGTATAAAAATACACAGCACGGAATAAATAAATAATAAAATATGACATTTCGTATTTTAATCTTTATAAGGTGAAATTAATTATGTTACGCACTTTATTTTAAGATATTTTTGATTGATATCAAAAGGGTTCATAAGTGCCTACAGAGTATCTAAAGGGTGGAAATGAACGCCAGTGCCCAGAAAACCTTACGGCAAGATGTGTAATTAAGACACTTCATATAATATTCATAAGAAAGTTTATTTGTAATTCGGCCTGTAGTAAATTTTCATTATCCTGAATCATCGGTATAGTTATACCAACGATCGGCTGTCGGTGCATGCGAAAAAAAAAAAATCAAAAATGTAATGTATTTATTTGTGAATGAAGTGACTGACATAAAAGTAAATCGTTTAAAGACAGCAAAAATAGCCAGATAAAAAATTATTTTCAGCTTGTCATGCCACATGTTCTCTTTAACTTCTGCCAAATGTGATAAAAACGCCAGTTCTTTGACGAACTGGATTATGACGGATGATAAATTGTCACATAGCGCAACATGGCTTCCATAAATACAATCTGAAGTTTGATTAAGGTTATCATGTTGGGAAAATGTAACAACGAATCGACATTTACACAAAGTCAGTCTCGTTTTTAACACACGCTTCATATGCTTTTTTGAATTATAAATGTTTTACATCACACATAACCTTGTAATGATGCGATCTGTGTTGAGAGGTGACCATAAATATTATTTATTTATTTATTTGATTGGTGTTTGTCGTCGTACTCGCAGGTAGTTCATTTATATGACGCCTTTCCGTTGCTGGTGTATGGTGAAAAACCACCACGTGATCTTAAAAGCCACCAGAAACCTTCCAACGAAACGGAGGATTTGAATCTAAATCTTGTACAATGAACGGGAATCAGCAGTGCAAAGATGAACCCAAAGGCCTTGGCGGCGAGATCCCGGCCATAAATATGGGCATCGTTTTTGGGATGTAACATACCTTTGTTAATCTTGGACACCTTCAAATATTAACCATTTGGTCTACTCTCCTTTCCCGATTCATTCAGCTATTCACGCATCATATGTTCGCTTAGATTTCACTAAGGGTTTCATATTTCGTATTTAGGGATTCATATTTCTACCTTAGACCACCTAGGTATTATATGCTACTTGTATGTCATGTCCAAATGAAAGAAAGTATAACCCACAAAATGTTTATAGATTTAAGATTTTAGTTTTTTTTCTGACAGAGTCAAGTTCCTGTATGGACGGAACTCTGGTTGTAGAGTAATTTATTCATTTCTCAAAAATGTCAATAAAAGCGTATAAAATAAACGAATTTATAATGCACGATGAATAATCTGGTCACGTCTGTTTGGAATATCCTAATCCCTCTTGGAAAAATATAGAGTGCCATGGCTTGTTTGAACCACAGTTACTTTTAAACATACACATAACTTGTACGGATAATTATTACTGGAAAAGAGACTCCCGTGTGAGGCCATGTTTCCTGGCAGCCCATGACTGCAATTAATAAGAGCAAACATAGAATCGATGCGTGGCATTCCAGAGAGTTCTAAATATTTAACAAATCGCAGAGTCCGAGAGCGTGTATATTATACCTTTGCCGGTTTCTCAGCCCTTGGCAATACGGCTTATGAACGTTATTTTCGCCAACGCCATCCACGTTTGACTTTTTTTGGAAAGCGATATTTGTCAATAATGCAAGACAAGCCTATTACGAACGTTACATTCTATTAGCGCTTGTTAACTAAAATAGACGGCGAGCTGAAAATAAACCGCTAATACCCCATTATAGGTAGTAATTCGTAAACGCCGCTTGAATTGTGAATCTTAATCTATCCGGTGGATGCCATTGAGCAATAATTTCCGTACCAAATGTTTTTTTCTATTCGAATTGTTTCTGAAATGTTCATTCAAGCTATTTAGCTAAGTTTTAACCGGATTGGAACGAAATTACCACATGTCGACTTCTGAACAATTCGACTTCCAAACACAGAGAGATGTGCCATCACATTCTTGAGCTTACGTCGGCCGCGGAGTTTACGTTTTTTTTACCAGAAGTCGAAAAGAGATGTCACTTTGTTTGTTGACATATATTTTGTAAGAAGAAATTTGTTTGCCTTAATAACTATATATGCAAACGTCTAAGCTTATCTCACATTTTTCGTATGGCGGGTGGTTTGCTGTAGCTTACTGATCTAAGGGCATTACGAAATCGACTGCTGTAGTCTCGTTTAGTGTACTGTCTTTGTCCTGTAGCGTCCTTGTCTGTTGACTGTGTCTTTGAGGGCAGTTTCCTTGCGCACCGTCATATGAGTGAAATAGCCTTAAGTACCCTAATCACACACACACAGAACAAACTTTTCGGATGATCGTGGGATTTAACCATCAATAAAGCATAGATTTAACTATCACTAAAGGTTACATGCCAATGCATTGAAAACGAAACTTTTGTTTAGTCAAATGTCAAACTGTTTTGTTTTCTGAGGTTTACTGTTGATATGGCACCGCCGTGATTCGTGTTTTGTTCATTTCTCATGAAACTTATCGGAACCTGCAAATAGGACTGACTCCTTGTGTTCATCCTTCAAGAATAAATACAAAAATAAGTAAGCAATAGAGGAACCCAATTTTTCCTACGATACAATATCTTTTCACATTTTTATAGTTGTGTTTAAATAGTGTGCACCATCGTCATGTAAGAGAAATATCATTGAATGCGGCGTACTCAAACCCTTCCTACCACTCCTGAGAAACACCGTGAGCATACCTTAATTGTACAAGGCTTCGTATAATCCATTACTGCAGAGTTGCTTCTAACTAAATATACAATCCACTGTGGGTAACTTGTTGTTTATGGTATCGGGCATAAAGCGCTCTTGGGAACTACACTGAAACTTCATCCAGTAATTAAATCAGAAGCTGTCGTTCCTAAAAATGAGCTAAATCACGTTTAAAAACAGTTTTGTGGTAATAATGTCAATTTCTTTGATTCATGACAATATGTCAATTATACTGACAATCAAGACACAATTATCCTTTTAGCGACTTGGTTTTAATTTTGAGAAATATATCTCCTTTTGAGACAAGAATAATGTAACTCAAAAGTGGCAACACAAAGCTGTTCAACTGGTTTTTACATAGGTATTGTTCAAACTGTTACGAAAATCCGAAAATAAGAACTTGTGAATTTACGAAGCTGCACACTATTGAACATATACGTCACTGCGTTGCATCATTCTCCGCATTGGGTGGAAGATTAGTGGTAGAAGTTATGTGTGTTGATCAGTTATTATCAGTGCTCACATATGGAGGTGAACATAATTAACTTACAGCTGCTGTCAAACTGATCATAATGTACACAAAGCTGACACATGCTTTTACCGTTCACACGCACACGAACTTCAGCATAATTAAGTAAAACTGCACTAAGTGGACGCTAGCTGCCAGCGTCTTGCATTTGGCTACTGGCAAACCCATGTGTTTAATATCTTATCAGCGAGTCTGGCTTGCATTCCCTGCCACCTCGTGCCTCTTTTGTTCACTGGTCAGCTCCAGTTTGAAGGACCACTGACCACGGATGAAGAGCGAGTCTCAGTACTGTTGACCTTCATAATATGCATGGTCGCTTTCTTTGACACACGTCAAGAACGAAACAGACACCCAAAGTGATCACTGGAAATTCTAAACACGTACAAACCAAAAAGACCTGGCTATCTTCCAAACTCGACAAATCAAACTTAGCGAAAGTCGATACATGTTATCAATGAAAACGGTTGATTTATAATAATGTCTGTAATGAATTGAACTCTTGTTGATAGTTCCTGCTAAACTCATCGCAGGGGATCGAGGATGAATTGAGAGAGGCAGACGATCGGTTAGTTTCCGGTTCCCGAACCACAGGCGATTACTGAATGATTCCAAATTTCCGACCGAATTTGGTAAAGCCGTAAAAATCGATAATATGCTATATGTCTATAGACACTGTTATAACAGGATTGAATTTAAGTATAAATAAAGGGAACAGATTGTCCACTTATGAATATTTCCAAACGACAATGATGGCCCTATAACTGAATTGTCGTAGCTATTTTTTGATTCTGTATTTAATACTGAATTAATTAGATTAATATTATAGTAGCGACATTTGCACGATTTTGGTTCCAATTTGCCTGGAAATCTACCGGAAAATTAAGGATTGTTATACACAGATTATTTAATAAATAACAGAATTCTTCTGTCAAGTATAACGGTAGCGAAAATTTCACTTCCACGGATAGGGGAACTGTCGGTTTATTGAATGGTATCCGCTTTACCACTTATACGGTCAACGTTAAGTTAAATAAAGTAAAGAGATAAATCCCGAGAACACGCAATTTCATTCACACAGAAAACATGATGGATATAATATTTACAGAACTTGGAAACGTTTATTATATCACTATTGTCACAAGACAGTGAGGAAATCGCCATCTTTCAGGCACTGGTACAAAGTTTCTGTCACACATTCAAACTTGCAGAAAATTTCGGAACTTATTCTTTTTTTGGATGTTTATGTTAATAACTCGCACCAAGACAAATTTATTTGTTTATTCAAAGTGTATTTAAGATTAGCTACATAACTGTGCTTAGCTAAATCATTGTAAATGTCCATAGCTTGCACCTGTTATATGTGTAATTTTTATCCAAATATTATATTTAAATTAACTATACGAACTATTCGAATTTTGAGACCATCATGGTATTTTCGTTTACAAATTAAACTATCTATTAAACGTTACCAATGCGCGAGAGTTGGCTATTTTAATACATAAACTATATCAGAGAATTCAATCCTGCCACACCTAAACAACACTTAATTGGACAAGTTAAATGCGATGGGTTGATAAGCTTAAAATTTCACATTTATGTTCAACACTCTTCTGTATCGTTATTAATGGATTACGTAGTAGGCTAATACGGATACGGGACTCTGCATCCTACTTAAGATATCTGGGTTTACCAATCACTTAACAAATCATGTTCTTTATTTATATGTTTCGACAGAAAGACGACTAACAGAAGATGGAATCTCGCCTGGAATTGTTCCAAGGGCTGCACGACAGCAGCAGTTAAAAAGAATGCCTTTTGATGACAGTTTCTATAATGCCTTTCAGAATTTAAACACTTGCAACTGTAACAATGAACCAGAAACTCTCCCTGTTTTGTTTCTGTAGCAGATTATGAAAATTGACTCTAAATACTACTGATTACAATTCAGCTGGAAACATAAGTCATATTTTATCGTCCACAAACCTGAAAATGCAGAATGACATGAAATTGCCCTGTGGAACACAAATACATCTAATGTCATTAACGATTATTTCAATATCTCAGTCCCGATTGTCTTTCCCTAACATATAAGCTACCTACTTTTGTTTACTATTCTTTTTATGTCTTAATATTGTTTTCTGTCAGTCTGCTATTTCAAATGTAATACCCGTTTAAAATAAATTAATCTGTCTCACGTGGCACTGCCAGTTATATGAATGACATATTTATCTCCCTTTTTACCGGTTATATGAGTAAACATATTTATCTCCCTTTATATATAGTGGTGAATCCTTTTACCAGGTTTTTTTCATATTGTGACTAAAACAATATAAAAAGGCAAGAATGATTGCATTATCGATCAATTTCTGGGACTTTCAGTGGATGGTTGGTCTTTCTATTTCAAAGTTATGGATTACTTCGTCATCGTATAGGCTATGCAATTACAACCTTCGGGACTCTGGTTCCTGCGAAATAAAGAGAAAACTGTCTGTTAGCTAAAGACATATAAAAAAACCCCACCGTACTCTTAATAATTCGTGGTTACATGTGAATTTAATTACAATGATTGCAATAATAGTGTATCCAAGGTGTATTATTATAAAGGGACTGACTAAGCTGTGGTTCACACTAGTTGTGATATGCAGCTAACAACTAACAAATTTTGTTCTACAAGGTTTAATTCTTTTCTTATATTATTACTTAACCATTTCAGATTTTTTTTGTCAGTTACCAATATTGTAAAATTCCCTACTGTAACATGGATTAAAAATATCAACGAAAAGCGCAATAATCATTATCTTTCTTATAATAACTAAGTTGTGTTAGATTGACAAGCATCTTACGTAATCGTGGCCAATAAGTTATAACAAGCTGACAGGAAAACATTCCTTACTTTTAGACGAGCTGCTTGTGTGATGGGTCACTTAATATAGGAAATATATAAATTGTGAAATATCCACGCAACGTTGTAGCTGAAGTACCAATGAATGTTACGAAAGCTTTATCAACCAATCAAGCAAAAATAACTGAAGATAAAGGATCTTGTTGGATCGTTGCAAGTACAATGGGACTTCGGACTAATGGACTGCTTTTATTTTATACCTATATGTTTGTGAGATTGAATCTCTGTAGTATGATCTCGTATATAACCGAGATACATACATGTAAATGAAATAACATTAAGTACGGAGAAAAACTACACGCATATGAGCAAACCAACCCACTGCGCCTATAAGGTATTCAATACAAAAAAAATGAATAAATCACATCTGTTTTGAAAACCCCAATATATTTATTGAACCAATTCAAAATTCTTTTTGTCAAAGATAACACTGACCAAGTAACTAAAGCAATGACACGTTAAATAATTCGATATCGCATAATGTATTTCAGCTATTAAACTATCTCATTCCCTGTAACAGACAAATGGAAATACAAATTCAATTCAAATCACCAGATATAAAATTATAGCAAATATATTAAAATACACAACACTTACACATTTAACAATGCTACATAATAGAATACGTATAAAAACGTAAGAAAAAGGAATTTACAGTTTGAACAGACATAATTAAATGCTGATTATTAAAACATACCACGCATAATGTGTATGTATGCGTTCTTGTGTGATTATACATTTAATGCCCTGTGTATTGTTACGAATATAATTCTAGTTAAGTGTTTTATTCGGTCAGTTAATAACAAAATGGATCGTTTTTAAACTGACGCATTATCAACCCAAAAGTAAAAATACAAACGCCTCTTGATATAATCGGCATCATGTGACTCTCTGAATAAAACAAGCATTTTTCTGTGTATGTGGTGTTTTGTCATTCAAATTCAGCACGCCCAAAACTGGAATGAGACTCATAATGACACTGAGCTAATGGTTATCGTCTGCTACTTTCGTAGCCATGATTTTGATTTTTCTTGTAAGTATGACTTAAGAATTGAATGGCAATGTCCATTGTATGGGCGAAAAGAGTCTCAAATGTTGTAAGATCAGGCAGTTGTTTAGTTAGTGATTTTCTGTTCTTCAAATGACATTTATTGATTTGATTTACCGGATATTTGAAGCCGGAAGATCTTAAAAGTGAGGTAAATTTACAAAAATATTCAACAATTCAATAGCATAGAAATACTGCCATCGATATATTATTTCTCAGTTGTATTAATAAAGGCTTTAATTCACAGAATGTGATTCATTTAAGAATATGAACGAAAAAACCGAGCTGCAAACTGTATGAATCCGCGTAGCGTTACATACAAAAGTTTGCACCTCGGTTTTTTCGTTCATACTAATAAATAATAAATCATACTAAGTAATACACTAGTGTCCAAAAGAAACGATACCAACTTGTTTTCAAAATATTTTGTTACGAATTGATTTTTGTAA